>JAOTQH010000001.1:1599595-1616000 GCA_025631255.1 Cornus kousa | reverse complement strand
AGCGGATTGGATAGGATTTGTACGAGTCTCATTAATAATTAATAATTTTCTCAATATGATACTAAAAAAACCAATCCAATTGGATCGGATTGACAGATTAAATGTTCACCCCTAAAATTTTCAAAACTAATTCAACTAATTCTCGGAAACTGTAGTTATTTAAGAACGCCTTTATGATCCTGACTTTTAAACAATTACTTACCCCCAAAAAACAAACTTTTAAACAATTACATACTAAATGGGGCCAAGTGAACATCCTTGGATTCCAACAAACAAAACTTGTATAGTAATCAAACCAAATCTTTAATTTTGTACTGGTTTTTATGACACATGTATTACTCAAAACTCTATTGAAATATCATGGCTCGGGTCGCTTGAATAAGTCAATACTCAATATACTTCAATTTTGTATTGTTGTTGATGATCATTTGAAGAATTTTTATTATTTATTATTTATTTATTTTATCTATTATTTATTTTGCTCGTGCTGAAAGCTTGTTCCTTATTGTCCTTAGAGGTCCTACATCCGTCTCACACTGTACTCCACATTTCCAGGGTACAGTTGAAATTAGAACTTTTCACTTACCCTCCTATGTATCAAAGGTGCCAGCAATGCGCATTTAAATGACTGCCATGTTGACTTCACTTTCTCCAAACGTTAGGCCGATGACCAAAAAAAGCCGCCAACAGCGAACGAAGCCGATGACCAGAAAAAGCCGCCAACAGCGAACGAAGAAAATGCCTAAGAGTGTTTGAAAGAAACAAATCGGCAACTTGAAAGAAAGTTAATTAAAACTTTGAACTAAATTTTTTTCAATCCCAAATCTAAAGTACCATCAATTCGGTGCTCCAAAACCAAAACCAATTCGGTGCTCCTAAACGCAGCATCAATCCCAAATCCAAAACACCGATTCGGTAATCCCAAACGCAACATAATATAATTTCCCAGCTCAGGTACATGCACCTTTTCAGCTGTGGCGCCTGCAGCAGCATTACCTACAGCAGAAACTGGCAAGTTTAGGGTTTTGACAACACAACTCTCGTTGCAAAGGGCTTCCAAGATAACTAAGGCCCAATTAATGTGAGCACAGAGAGGCAGAGGAAGTGATGGTCTCGAAGTAAAGTTCATCATAATATCAGAATTTATTACAACTACCAAGGTCTCAAATATATGAACAATTCCCTAAGGTGAAACATCTAATCTCTTTCTTCGACAAGTTCGTAATGCAATATAATCATCGCAAGAATTGGTGAAGCAGAGCATCTCCAAGAGTTTCAAGGAAAAACTTAAATCTGCGCTCCGGCTATGAATGGAAACCCAATAAAGGATATTCACGTATGCTAACAGAGCTAAGAACGCAGGGGTGCTGAGATCTTGATAGAAGCAACGACTGAGATTTTCTCCCCTTAGCATAAATTTCTGTCATCCTCATTATTTCCTCTTTCCTGTGCCAATGGTTAGCAGCTCGAAACTCCGCAGAGTATCATCACGGCCACCTCTTGCGGCTGCAGCACGAGTGAAAGATGATGATTTAGACTCGAACCCAGGTTGGATCCTGTGGTTAGCGGACAGTCGACCACTGCCGGAGCCTAGCCGGCTCGCCCGATTCTCACTGGGTTCACCAGAAGAGCTTGGCCGGCTGCTTGACATGACAACCCTCTTTGAAGTACTGCCATTTCGACGGCTTCGTTCGGGATCAGCTTGCTGAACAGCACAGGTAGGGAAGTAAAGTACAATAGTGAATTTATATTTGAAGGAAAGAAATGAGCCTTTGATCCACTTGAAACCAGATCAAAACAAAAGGAATTAAATTTACATCAAAGAAACCATACATTTTCCATTGTCAATACTTACCACATCCTTGGATGATGGTATATCCTCTGAAGATCTGTGCCTGGAGTGGTCACCATGCAAGCCAGTACCAGATCCATTCCTTCTAGCAAATGCCTCAACTGCACCTGAGAATCTATCTCGAATCTCTTGTCTCACTAGATGACATTGCATAATGGAAAACGCAGAAAATTAATATTCACGCTATTTCCTTATAGATTGCATAAACTTTTACAAATATAAATGCGCATGGCAGTCTGGAAAAATTAAGACAAAAATATACATACGTAAAAATATATTATATATGGTTTTATATAATAAACTTGGTTCTAGTTAAATTCAATTTCCAGCAATATACATTTGGTCTCATCATAATGATCCAATAAAATTTCAATAATTATATTTAATGTAATACAAAGAATTAACAAGTTGACAACATACTGCTATTTCAGCTTAAATATATGTCTGCATCCAACCAAAAGAACATGTTAAATATATGTCTGCTATTTCAGAGTAACTGCGATGGAGTGAAAATACTATATAGTGACGTAATCTCCGGTTGCTTTATTTTTTTCTTGAGCTAAATAACTTTTCTTAAAATGATGGAAAGCAACAAAATGTGAGAAACAGAAGTGTGAGAGTGATAATAAAATGAAGTGGTAGATGGTACAAAATTTGAATAAAGTCGAGAATTTTTTAATTTATTTTCGATAAGTTTGAATGAAGTAGATAATTAAGGCAAGAGAGTGGCTTCAGCTCCCATGATTTTAAAATTTTTTTTTAAAAAAAATGGTATAGAATTTCATAGGTAGACCTATAGGACCAACCTAATGGTGAAAGAACAAAAAAGCGTAAGAGAAAGTATGAATGTAGAGGAGGGCATAAAAAGTAAAATCATGCATGTGTACATATTCATACATATATACATACAAATATGTGTGTGTGTGTGTGTGTGTGTGTGTGTGTGTGTGTGTGTGAGAGAGAGAGAGAGAGAGAGAGAGATAATCATGTCAATGAGAAATAGAGGGAGAAGGAAAAGAGGAGAAAAAACGAGTGAATAGGCAATATATATATATACACACACACAAATAAAACTGGCAGCATAATTTTTTACAAAAATTAAGAAGTCCTGTGCAATACACCGCTCTAAACGATTTAAGGGCAATAAGAGGGCAGCATCAAAGTTTCAAGTTCCAAAATATTAATGCAGCTCCAGCACAGACAAGGTTAGTCCAGAAAATCCAGATTCAGGAAATTAAAAGCAAAATTGTCTTACAAAAATTCTAAAAGATCTTAACTATTTAAACATGAAACTCCTAAACTCATTCTCAAGCATTGCTGAAAAAATGAAACAGACCTGGAGTCTTGTCTATTCTTTCCGCAGATGGTCCTGGGTTCAAAGGTAATTTCCCGACTGGCTGCTGAAAGAGAACATTAAGAGTAAGATTTAAAAAAAAAAAAAAAAAAAATCATTCATTGAGGAATAAATGATAATCATTGTACAATTTTGAGAAGAACCAACCCGTCCTCTAGAACTGGATCCAATCTGCGGGTACTTCAAAATGGTCCAGTCAAAAACATAGTCAAACTGATAACCTGCACTAATTACAACAGTCCAAACATTTACAATGTCACAGAACTAACAAGGCACTGCTCTTGATTGAAGTTGAGATCTTCGGAAAGAAAATTAAATATCAAAATAAGTATAATAAAGGTAAACATAAGTAAGAGGAAAGGGAGTTCAAAAGTAAATTTTACCTTCTCGGATAAACAGGTCACGGAAAAGCCTCTTTAAGTATGAATAATCTGGTTTGTCATCAAACCGTAATGATCGACAATAGTGGAAGTATGAGATGAATTCTGATGGATGAGATTTGCAAAGCACCTGTGAACAATGCTTAAGATTTCATATAAATATAGTTACTAAGCTACATAATACTAAAACTTCAAGCAAATGAAGGACAAGCAGCAGTTAGGATGTCAAGCAGAACATCCAACAACCCAACTGTTGTCCCATCACAACCTTCTACAATAAATTTATTATTATGCAACAACTGTCCAAGAAAAGCCACTTGCAGGAGAAAGACAGTACCTCTATTGGAGTCAGCATCTTCTTTTCACTGATTTTATCATATTTCTGCTTTTTAGTGCCGGCTTTCAAACCCTGCCAGGGAAGGCTAAGGAAGGAGAATCATAAGAAGTCAGTGATATGTGAAATTCTACAGGAAAAAATAACTGAAGAAAGGCTCTTGATAATATTACCTTCCCCTCAGAAAATACATAAGCACATAACCAAGAGATTCCAGATCATCCCTTCTGCTTTGCTCTGCATGCAATAATGCCACATTAAAATTAGAAAAAATGTGAAGTTAAATGAATTTGAATGTGTGATAGCAAGAATGAGAACCATCCTCAGTTAATAGTTGCAAAACATTTAACTCACCAACTCCAAGGTGGGTGTTAACACTTGCATAGCGAGCTGTGCCTGTGAGATTTTTGTTTTCCCTGTGAAAAAAAATCCAAATTTGTTCAATTCAAATACTCATAGGCTGAAGGCTTAGGGAGTTGGATATAAGGTTCAGAGTAGAGGAGAAAAGGTTAGTGATCAAGTAAACAAATAAATAGAAAAACCACAATGACTGAGAACGTAATTACTTAAAAATGTAAGTGATTGAGCTGAATAACAGCTGTCATATAGATTAGGGTTCTATCAGTTGTCATATATTTTTAACATTTGAGTCAAAAACTTGAACCATAATTTAATCTTTATGATTCACAACAATAATTAATTCAACTAGTACATATTTCAATCAATTTTGTTGAACTTCAAACAATTGAATTTCTTAAAGCAATAAATTCAAAGAAAGAAGATATTGCATTTCTGGCAACAACTGGTATTGAATATCATGACATGTGCCAGGACTAACAGTAACAGAAGAAGATTAAAGAATAGTTCAAGTTTCTATTCAAAAGAAACTCCAGAATGTACTGAAAGACTCCAGTTCCTCAAGTTTAGTCCAATCTTGATAATGCCAAGATAAAAATTTCATGTCTCCAGTCTAGCATTATGTGGGCCTTGGAAATCCATTGTGAATTGTTTCGAGGGGCAGTTCTCCCAAGGCAATAGGACCTATAGGTTTTAAGGTATGAGATGACTGAAAAACAATCAATCAATTTATATACATTTGGAGCAGAACTACATAATCTTTTTAAAGGAATTTCCAAGCTTGTATGCAGTTTACAGTTACATTTAGCAGACGCATGGAAAGATGATCCATCAAAGAGAAAGAAATAGAAGCATGGGTAATTGACCATGTTGCTTGGTAAGGAAAAGTATCCTTATTTTTCTAGCAATTCTCATGATTAGGAGTTTTAGATAGTTTTACAATTCTTTGTGAAGCTTTTCTTTGCCATATTGGAATGAGTTCAACTAATCTTTTAACCATGTCATTCTATCATCATTAAAAATGTTACAACGCCAGTGTTGTCTCCGCCAGGAGCTTTGAGGGTGCTTGTACTCCTTCAGAGGTGGCTTTCTTTGTTGGTCCGCAGCCAAAGTTATATGCTTCATGGTGCATCACCTGATTTGCAGAGGTTGGATGTATCCTGATAGATGTAGCGCATGTAAGTGCCAAAAAGAAATGGTGACACTTGTCTTACTTGAATATGCTTTAGATTAGAACCTTTACTGTATCCTCTTTTCTTCACCGGAGATGTCTTTGGCCATATCAAAATCAAACATGGGCTTGCTTAGTTGTGTGGGTGGATTAAGGGTAGAGGTAGAATCAGAATATCATTTTGGAATGTTTCTCTCTGCCTCAAAATGGTGCTTTTAGAAATAGAATAATCATTGCACGTCAAAAATACTGGTTTAAGACTTGTGGAGTTCTCAATAGGATAATGTTCACTGGGAGTTTCCTCTCTTAATCACCACCCAATTACTTCGTCATATTCCTCGTGCAAATTTTGCCCATAATATGATTGCCATTTCCAACTTTCAATGACGTTTCTTTTAGTTACAAAAAGAAATTAATAATTTCATGTTAACATGTTAAAATATTACACCAACACCACCAAAATGAAAACAAAAAAGTGGTATCTCAAGTTTCATCACATAAAACAAAAAAAAAGACTTAAGTAATCTATTGGTTCATTTCCTTTAATCTCATATTTAGTCAAAATGGGCGCTTAATCACATCTCAGAGAAGCATGTCCGTGGGAAACTTGGGAAAACAAATACTACATGATATATTGACCATCCATGTACATAAGAACACTTCTTATTTCTTTATTTATCCCCATCATAAACTTTAATAAACAGAAAGTGCCAAAAGGCGACTATTGAAAACCATGTATTGTGGGATTAATTGCAACTCAGATATATATTATAGGAAAACTCCTTTCACTGACTTTTGCTTTCTAATCCACACTATAAATGTAACAATGAACATCAAAACAACATGGGAAGGTTTTTATAAACACAAACACACACTAACTAATGTGGCATTGTCATTGCCTACCAAGATGAGAGAAGAAAAATGTGCCACAGGAGCAAAATGCTTAAAGAGAACAGCAGAAGGTATTATATCATGTTCTCAGGAAAATAAAGAAGATCACATCTATACCTGTATGGTATGTGTTTGTGTGTTTGGAGATCTCTATACTTCTTTGCAAGGCCATAGTCAATGATGTATACCTGTTGTAAAATAAAACCAGCAAAAAGAAGTTGAGCTATAACTGCACTACGCAAATCCTAAAACATGCCCGATTTTAAATTTTAAATTTTAAAGAGAGAGACTGCAAAAAAGTCTAAATTTTGTCTGCCTTAACATTTCCGTCAAAAACCACAGCACTCAAGGAGCAAATACATTTCTCAAAGAAACATATAATTGATTGCTGATCTAGCAAGTGTAACCTCATGTGAACTTGACAAAATAAAGATTGTATTGGTCATTTTAAATCTCTTTTTGGTATTTCCAGATGTAATTCACTTAAGATGTTATGAGCCTGACAAGATTTGAGCCCATCCCAACTCAGCACAACAAAATGTACAAACTTCTTTTCCTATTTTCTTTTTTCTTTCAATAACTCTGTGAACAACCCCAATAACCATTTACAGTTTAACATATACATATATATGTATGTAATTATAAATTTCACTAGTATCTGTGGTTATGGACAAAAAAAAAAAACAAAAAACATTGAACTTCTAAGCGGATTTTGTGGAGCCTAAAGCTACCAGTTAATCAAAAACACTCTTTCCATTCCTTTAAATTGAGACTTCCACAATTATGCTCCCCCTTATTAGGAAACTTTAAAAGCTTAAATATTAGGATATGTTTTCAAAAAACAATTATTGCTGACAGATTAACTAGCTAAAGTGTTCTTAATACGTTATCCAATCAGATACGCAAAAGATGATAATGTTAGTTTCGAATAAAGGGTGAATGCGATGATGCAATAATTATGAGATGAAGCCGATAAATGATTTTTTATTTTTATTTTTATTTTCCATCACATTAAGCTTCATGTAATGAATCATCAAAGGTCCCATCTTTCCATATTGGCTATAACAAAGCTGATTCGGCATCCATAGGAAGAAACTCTTAATGACCTAAGCTCAAAATACAAAGGAATAATTTAAAATACAATTTTAACCTCAACCAAATCAAAACTATAGCGAGTATGACATCAATTAATCTAATGGAAATGATAAGCTAGTTGACATTAACAACAAAAAGATACACAAAAGTTATGTTGTATGAATTCTCCTATTACCCTCAACACATCTATGTCAGCACGACAAGACATAGATATGAGTATGGGATATGAGTTGAGCACAACCAAATCCGATACCCCAAATCCTCTACGTGTCATGATGGAAGAAGAAAAAAACTCATATAACCTCCCCATCCTCAAAAGTGGTAGCGTGAGAGAGCTCAGTCCTCTGCTGAAGTGTGATTTTTAGGAGGAGGGAAGAATTAACTACGGGCTAAACTTACTAGTTGTTAAATCATCCACACTGCATTTGAGGAAAATAATTTTTGGGAGTAAATACTTCTAATTTCTAAACTCTAATTAAATTAATAAAGAATATCAATCCTTTTTTTTTTTTTTTTTTTTTTTTTTTTTTTGATAAGTATCAAGAATATCAATCCTGAAAAGTTAGAATCTTCCACACTAATAACTAACAAATGTTTTTACTTCTAGATTGACTTTTAAACCAATGATTTACCTCTGAATTCCCAAGCACATCCTGGTCTAACTCAAAAATCATTTTGTCCTCCCCAATTCAACTCTAGGTATTGTTGGTCTAGGTTCCGAAAAGTTCATGTTAAAAACTTGGGTCATTTTCACCTGCCCCTTCAATAGTGGAAAGCAAATGCAACAAGAAAATACATTTTCCGACGTTACACCTAAAACAATGTAGTTGCAGAAGTTCAACCTTGTATATTGTAATTACAAAATAATATTTATCACGATTTACGTCTTTAGGTACCAATCTCTATCATACAAAGATTCAATATATATATACATAAAATGGGTTAGCCCACAGCACAAGGCTCCCGCCACTGCGGAGTCTAGGGAGGGTCTGATATTAAAACTTCATAATTAAAGTTAAAACTTGAAAGTTCAAATTGATTCTTTCCTCAAAAAAGTATACAAAAAACATAATAGAAGTGTCTTTTGCATATTTATTACCATATAGTGTATCACTCATATATAGGCATTATTACTTGGTAAAATGTTAAAAGCTAAGGGTGACAAGCGCAAAACCCGAGTTCAAGTCTTGAGAGCAGCTGTTATGTACAAAACAACCTCAAAATAGGTAATGTCCTTTTATTTCTTATCGTATGTATGTGTACCACAAAATGGAGTCAAAATGGGATACATATCAATGATGTGTCTCATTTTTATGTATAATGTATCATATCGAACGTAAATCATATCATACATTGTAATTCTCAATAAATATGAATCACATATAGATCGTCAAACAAGAAATAATACAATATTTCACACTGAAATGCCAAATGAATCCAACAAGGCACACTGAAAAAGGTTATAACAAAATAGGAAACAATCAACAACATCCATGTATGAATGAGAATTCAGAAGTTGCAATCACTCAAGTCAGCACCAATGCAAATGCACATATACAAAAGCACTCCACAGAAAATATACCTGATTTGCTTTGCGCCCTAAACCCATTAAAAAGTTGTCAGGCTTAATATCACGGTGTAGAAAACCTCTCGAGTGCATATACTCAACTCTATTTATCTACATATAATATCAGGAAAATCTATAAGTACAGCAGCTAGCAAAACTAGTCAAACATTCCAAGACAATTTCATACTTACTAACTGATCGGCAAGCATTAAAACTGTTTTCAAAGTGAATTTCCGATTACAGTAGTTGAACAAGTCTTCTAAGCTTGGCCCAAGAAGGTCAATAACCATTGCATTGTATTCGCCTTCAACTCCAAACCATTTGAGGTGGGGTATACCAGCTTCATTCAATAAATAAATATGTAAAAATGATGTTGATTTGACAAAATAATCAATTGTGTCTGAAAACTCTAGGGAAAAAACATTATAAAGACCGACTCACTTCCTCCCTGAAGAAGCATGTACAATTTTGATTCATAGTGAAGCTGAGGGTGCTTAGTCTTTATTGATTCCTGGAAAAACATAAAATAATAAATAAAATAAGGACCATACCATGACAAGAAAAGTATATTAATAAAAATTTATAATACAAACGCATTCTTTCTCTTTTTCCTCTGGGATCTAAACATACAAGTAAAAATTAATAAAGTGAACATAACAAAATTAATACAAATAATATAAAAATAGTAACCTAAGTGTTGCATCTAAGATAGTTCTCAGGAGAAGTTCCGAATCTGAATCCTCAAATTCTATAAGCATTAGAGGTCAATTAGCATGCAACTTATAGATTGGAGTCAAGACCCAAAAGTAGATGGGCCACACCAAACTACCTAATGTATCTAATTGCAAAATATTAGGGAGTTAGGAGAAGTGATACTTTATTTTCATTATTTTGCTTTGACGGTAATTATTCACAATATAATAGAAAAAGTTTTCTGTTAAGGTTATTGAATTCACATCTTTTCTAACCTAAACCCACATCAGTGGGTGACCATGCCAAGTGTTTTTGAGAAATATCCTTCAATCTGGGACTCCAATTATATTTTTTACAAGCATTTTCATCCATTGATTAATTATAAGATATACTCCCTCCGTCCAATAATAGTTGTCCATCTTTCCATTTTGGGTTGTCCCAAAATACTTGTCCACTTACCAAATTTTAACAACATATTTCACATCTTTTCATAAAATACCCTTAAATTTTTCATTTTTTATTTTTTTAAGTAAAAAGTACCCCTAAAATTTAAAAAAATTTCAAATTTGATTATATATATATTTAAACTTGAAAGGGTAGTTTTGTAATTTTTGAAGGGGACAATGCAATAATTACATGTCCCCTTAAAAAGTTCTAATCCCCAAAAGGGACATCTAATATGGGATGGAGGGAGAACAAATTACAATGTAAAACCTATTTCCAGTTGCATAAATAACCTTTACAGAAACTTCAAATACAAATACCAATATCTAAGTTCACATTCCACTATTCCCATCAAACTAAAAAATTTAATATCTACAGTTTGAAATATTTTGTGGTTTTTATACATGAGTTAATCATAAACATGTTGGATAAAAATCTGTAAGAATAATTTTCTGTGGTATTAGAACAGACAAACAGAATAAGAATCCTCAACATGCAAAGTGAACTCATTGATAACAAAAATTGGTTGGTCAACTGGCTTAATAACCCTAATGCAAATTGCCCTACAAAATTAACAGTCATTTTACAAGGTATAATAAGATCTAATAAGAACAATGATGGGATATTAATCAACAAATATACAGACTAAGATATGGTTGTTAGAGTAATAAGAGAACAATTTTAAAAACCCACTTTCATGTAATTAAAGACTCAAAACGAGAATTATCCTAAATATTTACACAATTAAAGATCATAATTCATCTAACCCACTACCAAATTCAACACACAAAGAAACACCAATACATACCAGCTTTACAGCAACTTCCTCCCCAGTTTGAACATTTACGCCTGAAATAAATCGAACAACTGAATATAGAATCAAATCCACAAAATACAGAAACAAAAAATTTAGAGCCACTGAGAAATTCAAATTGCACATACCCAAATAGAGCTCGCCGAAAGATCCACTCCCGATCTTCCGCCCAAGCTTAAACTTTGAACCAATTACATGATCCATCATTAAATCCCAATCAAAATTACCTCTCCAAAAGAGCCTAATAACTTACTCTCCTCTTATTCGAATCCCAGTCCAACTCCAATCCCAAATGCCTAAAAAAAAAAAAAAAAAAAAAAAAAAACAATATCTTATTCCCGTTCTTCAAATTCCAATCAACTCACGATCCAAAATCAGTAAACCCTCTTTGCAGATCAATCGCTGAACAATTATATTCTCCAAATAAATCTCAGATCCATCACCGACCCACCATGCACAATCATCGGATAATCTCCCCAACCCTTCAATCATAAAATCAATCACCACCTCAAACACTTAATCTCCAATATCAGAACAAAAACAAGATTATTGAAATATCAGTATCTAACGAACAAATCATGAATCAACGGGCATACAAAAAAAGGCAATAGATAAATGAATCAACCCCATTCAAGTTACATCTTCAGAAAAAGAAACCCTAAATCCGCAACTAACTTTTCCCCTTCGAAACCCTTCCTATATGATACATTCCTCCGAAAAGCAGATTAAAAGCAAAATTTGAAACAATATATATATATATATATATATATATATATATAAAGATGGTGATAAAGAAATGAAAGATTTGGGAAAATAAAGAAAATGATAATTTGGAGTGAGAAAAAAATAATAATAATAACAAATCCAAGACACCAAATTTTTGGGCTCAGATTCGAAGGGATCTGTGCAAGAAGACGATTTTTGAGGAAATTTGTCAAGAAAGTGAAGGAATAAATTCGGGAAGAGAGAGGAGAGAGAAAGTGAACGGAGGAAGGAAAAGAGATGAAGAAAAGAAGAAGGATACAAAAGGCAACAAGTTAATAAATAATGCAATAATGATATTATTTGGTGTTGTTTTTTCATTTTTATTTATGTGTAATTACTAATTGACGATGGTTATTACTTAATACTCACTTTAAAGAATAATGATTGCCTTGTGGAACGTCAATGGATGGGACTATCAAAATAAAAAAGCATCCAACGAAAAAACATATAATATTTACAGTATTATTTACTCCGTATATATGTATGAAAAGGTGTATTGAATTTTAGAAAATAATTACCGTATAGAAATAATATTACAATAAAAAAATGTATTTTTTTGTCCGATAACAAGTAAAATATGATTCTAACAATGTAACATTTATTTTTTTTCCTAGTAATATAACACTTATTAAAATGTGCATTTATTTTCTGTGATTGAAAAGTTCAATATTTATTTAATACCTTACAGGTGGTTTAGCACACAAAGCAGTAGGGGAAGCCAAATCAAATTTGAGAATTGAAGCACGAAAGTAAGTCACATAGAGTGGAAATTAGAGCAAGAACATGTGCGAAACGTGAGACCAGGAGTGAGTTTAGAGTGTGAGTGTAGAACTAATTAAGAAGAGTTGTGTGACTTAGCAAGAGTCATGTATGATATAAAACTAAAAAGTATGTATTACTGTAAAAAAAAAAAATTTAAGAGTTGAATTTTAAGTGTTAAAGTATTTAAGTAGTAATTAAATTTATTAAAAAATAAAAATAAATCAACATTCACCATTAAGTAATAAGTGATGTCATGATACTTAAAATTTTATTTGATTAAGTGTGACTTACTATAATCTAGCATGGACCTATGTTGTGCTTAGTAGGATAGCTGAATAAATATATATTTTGTATTATTTACTTATAAATTTTGAAAAAGCTCCCAGGGTGAAAAAAAATTCAATTGCGCTCCCTCTCAACAAAATTTATGAGTGCCATGGTATTTAAATTGTGTTATTAAATGCACTTAATTAAATAAATATTTAATTCTTATAAAATTAAGAATTGAATTATCAAATAACATTTAACTTTATTAGATTTAAAGTGTTATTTAAAGGGCATTTCCGTCTAAAAAGTCTAATTCGATGGCACTGACTTCTAATCATTTCTTTCTGAAAGCAAAGTCAATATTTATAAACTATTTGAAAAACAGAGAGGAAAACAGCAAAAACTACTTTGACAACCACATTTTCTTTGTAAAATTCATAAGAATCTAAAGAATAAATGACAAAAATAATTGGAATAATATAACATTAAGCTAATTGTTGGTAATTGGTAAATGAGACTGAAATCAGAAGCTGGCACGTGATATAAAACAATTGGACAATGGAGCTCCTCAAAAATTCAAAATAACTGTAGGTCCACTAACTGTTAAAATCTTGACTTGAGAATGTGTAGCTCAAATTTTTGTCCACGAACCAAATCTATAACTTTATCCATTTAGTAATTTATTAAAAATAAAAATAAAAAAACGATAAATGAACAATAATAATAATAATAAATTAAGGTGACTGAACAGCAACCACTGAATCGCAAGTAGTTTACATTTTGTCTCACCTTCAGAGCCTGCCTAACCCATTCAACATGATTCCACTTGTAAATGCAACATGTCCTCTTATCTTTCTCTCTCTCACTTAAAAAAAAAATAAATAAATAAAAAAAAAAACTCACTTAAAAAAAATAATAATAATAATAATAATAATAATTCTATAAATGAGGTTGTTGATGATGATTTTGGAAGTGAAAACGAATATATAACTAAAAAAATCTGGAGCAACCTTGTGTTTGTTCATATATGCAAATGTTGCTTTCACAGCTTTCAAACAATAGATAGTTGGTGACCCGAATGACCTAAACATTGTCAGTTCAAGCCTCTTGTCCAAATTACAAGCCTTGTCCTTTTTAAAAAAATTTGGGCACCATTCATATAACCTAACATTGATGTGAGACAGGTTTAAATTGTGTTCCCTATATGATTTGTTTCGCATAATGGTATTAATTACTTTTTATCGAAAAAGAAGGGTTAGGAGGGGTTGAGAACCTGTAATGTGCACACAGTTACATCATAGTGCAATGACGTATAATAATGTAACAATTATATTATGTAACACTTATGCTATATATTATCGTTTGTGCAACTTTATAACACCAGTAAATAAAGAATTTGAAGCATTTACATAATTGTTGCATTGCAAATTTAAAGTTGTTGCATTAACCATTTAAAACGGTAAAGTATCCAGACTCGGGATGAAAATGACAACAGTGAGAGAATCCTAATGCGAAATATGGCGCAGGGTTGTGTAGCTTAACTGACGAGAAAAGCAATGATATGAATCCTTTCTGGGAGCTCATGATTTGGGCTTCATTTCAGTAATAAGCACAGAATAGATAAGCAGTTGTAATAAGTACGATAAAGTTCTGATAAACAAATCATGATTAGTAGAATGAGTTATGATAGGCTTCTAAACACCAAATCAACTTTAAATTGTGCATTAGTTATCATAGACTACCCCATTTTATAAGACAAATTATATCCCACCAAACAAACTAATCCAAATATTGAAATGCTAACCGAAAGCAATCTGAACCATATGGACAAAAAGAAGAGATATTGAAATAACCTAGGTTAACTTTTGATATAATCTAGGTTAACCAACAACCAGAACCTCAATCATCTGCCAGGAATAGTTGGATATAGCCATACCTCGACATATCAACAAAAAGAGAAGTCCATATCATAGTAGTGATTATATATATATCCATTTAGTACAAACCATTTTCAAATACTACTTTTAACATAACAAACCATGAAGACCAAATCACAATCATAAAATAGTGCCCTCAGAAGTGGGCAAATACAAGTCAAATGGATGTCATACTAAAGTATCATATTATGTAAAAACATTGTTTTCTTGAAGCCAATACAAAAGAGGCAATCAATCAAATCATATTCCAAGAGCATCCCAACATGGTTCTTAATCGTCTTCTCTTTCAGGAGGTAGCCCACAAGGCAAAAGCATTTTCTGCACAGGAATATAAAGAATTTATTAAAATTCAATAAATTAAATTAAATTAAATTAAAATTAAAACATTAGACATTGACAACAGTATGAAAGCAATTAGCTGGCAAACACTATAATCAACACAATCCATGATGGCAACAGTATGAAAGCAATTAGCTGGCAAGCACTATAATCACCATAATTCAACTTGCATGTTTCATGGAGACAGAAAATTAACCCGGCGCAAGGTACCACTCGGCCATTCCTGGTAAATTGAACATACTAGGCAGTATTTAGTATGAAAATTGTGGTCATGCCTATAGTTTTTCCTTATTTTCAAGAATCGGTCATAACGAACATATTGTGTATTAATGAAACTAGTAACTAGTTACTAAATTATATTGTTACAAGTATATATGAAAATCACAATGTCATATGGTATATAATACAAACACATGCTTATCTGCATATTCAAGTAGGTCATACTCCTACCATCTAGCATCGGAGCCTTGTAAGCCACTCAGACACTTCAAAGCATCATCCACCATATCTTCTTCTGAGAATGGCCAAAACCACTCCCCGTCCCTTGTCTGAGAGTATTGCCAAAATCCACATCATCTAACTGCAGCCTCCTATTGCTGTCCTCTACACAGCCTCTTATAGAAACTTAAAACTCCCCCAACATTATCTGCTCCTGTCCTCATCATCAATAACAATCTCCTCCACCTGATGAAGTCTCCCATGGACATTGGCAACCCGATGGGAAAATTTTGTAGCTCTGTTAGCTTCCTTAAGTCATAAAAATCTAGACTTCCGTCACCAGCAAATTTCTTTCAAGGGCTGCCCCATCCAGCTTTCCTTTTCCTTTCTACTACAAATCTCTTCCTCTACTAATTCCTAAATACCATTTTTAGTCCCTCGAGCTTTTCTTATAGTCAAATTACCAAAACGTTCTTATTCCACCTCTTCAAAACAACTTTTAGAATTCAGGACAACACAAAACTAGGGAATCCTTCCAATCTCTATACACTCAACCCCTGGCCCTGGCCATTTCAACAAGCTCTATATTAAACAACATATTTTCAAATCTGAGCAGCCTTCTCCCTCCTCTCAGCTCAGAATCGTGAACAATCGCCAACTAGTCTTACCTCAGTCCAGAAACACGAGACCGGGCCCCTTCTAAGTATGCTCCACCAAACCAGAGAAATTCCAAATTAAACAATGTGCACCAGAAAATGAGGCCCAAGTGCTGGACCAAGTAAACCTTGCCTCTCTGGAAAGAATGTCCATCAAACTGCATGCCACAATATAATCAAATTTCCATCTTAGCTAATAAATCCTCGAGTACCCAGTATTGAACATGGGTACAGTACCTTGCTAAATTCCCCCCCCCCCCCCCCACAGGGCCCGCAGCATGGTAAATCC
>JAOTQH010000001.1:1569193-1584615 GCA_025631255.1 Cornus kousa | reverse complement strand
GATGAACTCGGCTCGGCGAGTGGAGAGCTTGACTGTGGATGACTCGACCGTGGGCGACGGGCTGATAGCACTGAACGCCGGTGGATAGCCTGGTTGGATGGAATCGGCGGCAGTTGGCGAGGCTGACTGACAGCGACGGTGATGGGCACTGACTCGTCTGAGTTGGACTCGGTGGTGGCAGAGGTTCGACTTGGACAAAGGAATTGCCGGAAACGTTTAAAGACCGCCGGAGAGTGTGATTTGTTCAATTCGTTGCCGGATGATCTTGTTCTTTCTATTCTCTGTAAACTTAGCTCCACCGCTGCTTGGAGCCGGCAATGAGGAATCAGAATCTGAGCCTGAAATGAGGAATCAGTCGCGATTCCGGTAACGATTTTCTGGTTCACGATTCATGATTCCTGTAACGATTCGATGGCATCATCGTCAGTCCTCAACACAAAGCTCGGAACTGCAGCAGCGGCGGTGCGGAGATCGGAACTGCAGCGTGGGTGGTGAGGCACTGGTCATCGAGTTGGCGGAACTGCAGCAGCTAGCGGTGGCGCGGAGATCGGAACTGCAGCATGGGCGGCGAGGCACTGGTCATTGAGTTGGGGTTTTTTTGGAGCAGAGGGTAGAGAGAGAAACCTAGGGTAATTACGTCATATGTATATTTGTTGATTTTTTAGATTAATAATTTATATTTTATTGAAGGGCAATATTGTCTTTTCACAACTTTTAGGGACTTGTTTGGATTAAATTTTTGACTGGGGGTGAGTGTTCAAAAAATAGCTAACTTATATATGTCTGTCAATACCCCAAATCTTAGGGGGTGTCGTTGTAATTAACCCTTTATTTTTAATATGAGATGTTAGGACACAGACAAAGGGTCATCACACCCTTAGTCAAATTAAAAAATAACAATGAAGTGTTTTCCTAAAACATACCTTTGCTTCCGGACAACGATTTTTTTTGGAATTCCTGGTCATAGCTTGTTAAGTGAACAGTTTCGCTTGCTTCCTGATATGATGGCAGCCTAGTGACTTTAACTCAACAGCGGCATGCATGAGATATCTGCAACCCAGCCTTAAGCAATAAAAACATACCTGATTCGTTATTTCTAACAGTAAAGTTGAGAGAAATGCACTTCATTACGTTACACAGAGGACTCAACATGTCAAAATGGCTGGCTTTACAAATGACAATGTATTTTGCTCTAAAAAGTTCACATCCTGTACAACTACAAGGGTAATTTCCAGAAGCTGAAAATAATATCGCATAAAAGAATAAAGAATCAAATGAATGAAAACTCTACAGGTGATCCTGTCTGCTTCTAGATCATGTAAACTTTATCTCGTAATCCCTTTCTATCCAATTTGAACATGGAGATCTTTTCATTCTTGTTTTAAAGAAAAATCCTGCTGTGTCATCCTACCTGAAAGAAGTCAATTCTCTGATATGCTTCAAAAGATGAATATGTCAGCTACAAGATTCGTGATCAGCGGTTGATCATTTCTTCTACCTACTCTCTGTATTTGATTGACAGAAACTAAACTACAAAATCAACTCTAAGAAGACGGTGCTCCTTCATTATTTTCTTCAGCAGGCGTTGGAGATACGGATGATCCAGTTGCAGTGCTGTTTGTCACTAATGGGCTGTACCTTTTAAGCAGTCTGTCTTTGTTTTCCTTCCACCATTCTTCTGCCTGCTGCTCAGCAAACCTTCGTTTGCTGTAGAATCGTCAGAGTCAAAATCCACAAAAGGACGATAAGAGAAATATTAGGTAGAAAAGGCTATAATTGTTCCAAAAGAAATGGTTTCACCTTTTCTCATAGCAATAACATATAATTCATGAAAATTTTAAAATAATGCATGAATAACACAATTTATTAACTACTAATGACAATGAAGGAAACACATAAGCATAAACAACTACGAGCATTTACACAAGAATGATCAATTTATTCATGGCATTGGGAGAGGGAAATGAAAATTAATCTACTTAATGAATGCAGACTGTTCTAGAACTCTTTCTTGTTTACTTCTTCTTTTCATTGCCAACAAAAGGATACTCTTTATTTACAAGGACTGGGACTTTTGTCAAGAGGAAATTAATTAAATGAATGGAGTAATCTCTATTTCCTCCTATGACAGTATCAATATCATGTTTTCTACATCACGACACACTACCAAGCCATGGATGTTTCAGGACCTTCTCCAAGCCATGGATGTTTCAGGACCTTCTCCTGGTGAATGATAAGAACAGTACAAAGCAAGGATTCTCTTATACTCTCCATTCTTAGTTTCTGTTTCTACTAGCTTTATGTGACCTCTCCTTGCTTCACCATAATTTCACTTTTATATATAAAAAGAAAGGTGATTACCGATTATGGTCCTTGTTAATCAAGGGTGCTGGGAGAGAGACTGGATACAGATCTAACCTTTGGCATCATCTGCAAAAAGTGGCTACTCTCAAGATTCGAATTTATTCTCCCATTTGAGAGCCCAAGTATGTTCTGCTGCCATATAACTGAGAAAGAAATTCATAGGGAAAAAATCATAGGCATGACAATAGGGAGCGACCCAAGGTTGTGCCAGTGCGAAGGTCGTAACTATTTGAAACCTTCTCTTAAGAGTTGATAGTCAAAAAATTTGGTTGGTAGCACATCATGTTAGCTATCACCCAAGTTTCTGAAATACTTCCTTTCTTTTCTTTTCTCTTTCTTTTGACCCGGCAAATAACATACACTGTTTGTTATAGGGACTTGAACCCTCAACCTTCCACTTTGGAAGGTGGAAGGTAGAGGAGATACAATTTTAGCTTCATTCATATATGTCTAGATTAAGAAATCCAAGAGGATGTTAACAATCTCACTTTCTTAATTCCTATAATTTGAGAATAATAGATACTTCTTTTGGAGTCATTGTTAATAATCCATTGAATGACAAGGGACCAGATTTTTTTTCACAGGCCAGTCTGTTGATAAAAAAATTTAATAATCAGGGTTAGAAAACATGAAAACAAGTGCAGGTGTATGAATATAAGCTGGCTAGCAATTTCCTTTATTCCTTTTTTCCTATATGAGGAAAAAGTGCAGTTTAGATGATGAGAAAGAGGGTGCAGATAAAATCTGGGTGTTCAGTTTTCTGCAGCGAGTTCCAAAACTTAGAAGAAAATAAATCTTGGAGCCCTGTAATGTGAATTCCATTATGGTACGTTTTGATCAGAAACGGGTAAGGTTCCTCACCTCTAGGAATTGGGATATAAAACCTCAATAGTCAAACATCAGTTACCTCTGAGCAATAGATGTATCTTGGTTTTGGTTCAATTATGGCCAAAGGAACCTACATGCGATTCTAATTGGCAGCTTTTGGGATGAAAAACAAGATAACAAAAGAAGAAGTTTTGGGTTTTGGTTTACTCAAACCGAGAAAGAGCCAAGAGCTATATTTATATACAAGAATAGGGTACAAAGAAAGGAAACCAAATAAAAGAAAAACAGGAAATATGCCAAAATCTACATAATCCCATGATTACGGGGATCTTATCTACGTGATCCAATGATAATAGGGATCTTACATAAAACACCTAATAAAAGGCTGAAAACAGCTAATAAAAATAAAAATATTAATAATACAGATATTTCAACACTCCCCCTCAAGCTAGAGTGAAGATATCAATCAAGCCCAGCTTGGTAATCAAGGAATGAAGCAAAGATGGACCAACAGATTTGGTGAACACATTTGCTGACTGATTAGAGGACCAAACAAAGCACGGCTTGATAATTTCCGAATGAACCTTCTCTCTGATAAAATGAATATCCACCTCTATATGTTTAGTCCTCTCACGAAGAACAGAATCTGAAGCAAGCATGATGGCTGACTTATTATCACAAAACAAGTATGGGGACTGTTTTTTACTTAGCCCTAGCTCCTCCAAGAAAGATCGAAGCCAAAGAATCTCACAAGTAACTTGGACCATGGCACGATACTCACCCTCTGCTAAAGATCTCAAAACTACAGGTTGCTTCTTACTTTTCCAGGATATAAGATGATCTCCATAGAAAGTATAGAAGCCAGATGTGGAACGTTTGTCAATCTTGGACCCAACATTGTGATGACAGTGTCATCTTTTTTTCTTTTTTTTCATCGTTTATTTTTATTTTATTTCTTTTTCGTCTTCGGGTCAGGGTCATGTGGGCCCAAGATCGAGTCAAGTACTCGGGGATGACTCCCGACACTTTATTCATTCCATACTTGGGTGTTCCTGTTTCTGTTCCTACTCCCAAGTATTGTAATAACAAGAGTCCAATTTAGATTGCACAGAAATCTGTCTTCCATGAGCATACAAAGCACATGGATATTGATTGTCATGTTGTGCGCCATCACTTTCAGCTTGGCAGTATCTCTCGACCGTTGGCTGACTTCTTCACAAAGACTCTTACTATTATGCGTTTTCATTTTTTTCTAGGAAAACTTTGAATGCTTCTTACTGTTACATCGTGAGTTTGAGGGGGCTGTTAGGGAGTTTATTTTATTCTTTATTCTTAGGATAGTTTAGTCTTTTCCCTATTCTTCATTCTTAGGGTAATATTCTTCTATTTTAATTTGATATAGCTTGTATAACAGAACTTATTCAAGCCTCTTATTGCACAAAGCTTCACAATAACATCCAATACACACACCAGAGATCACAATGCCTAGGCTTAAACTAGTGAACATACTACCTAATGTGTATGGGTATATTCATAGCATCTCTTGTGTGTTCAGGCGCTTGGGAACATATATTCTAAAGGTTTAGGAAAACACTACCAAAAGGATAAAAAATAAAAGAAAAGAACAGACGAGGAATAACATAAATACCTGAATCTTACTCTCTTGAAAATCTTGGTACCATTTTGAAGTTGAAGGAGAGTTACATAGACACCGGGTTCAAATTGTTCAATAACTTCTCTTTGTCCCTCATTCTTTGTAGCTTTAGGTGATCTTGAGCCACTTTCTGTGCTTTGTTGAGTTAGATCTTCTCTAACATCAGATAACCTACTGCTATGCTGCGGAATACTCTGACCATTCTGTGACAGGGCTCTAACTCCTGCAGCATCAGCGTGATCATCCATCCAAGAATAACGCCTCCTAGTAGACTCAACAACTGAGGAAGTTTTATCAGGCCAATCTTGTTGATCAGCCACCAAGTGTGCTGGCAAGGAAGAATGAGATTCAGATGCTTGAGCTCCATTTGTCTTTAGAAAAGCATCAACTTGAGCATTCATGGTTTTAAAGGTTTCACTATTCAAAATCTCAGGAGGCAACTTCTCTGTCATTTCCTTCAACTGAGTAGCATGAAAATAAGTAAGAATGCAGTCTCATTAGAATAATACCAGATTACAGAAGCACTAATAAGAACAGAGCCATTATTCATCTTACATGGAAGTTTTGACACCATAAATGAATCATGTAATATGGGTTCTGTTAAACAAAAGATAAACCCATAACATAATATTTTCCCAAGAAAATCTATGGAAATATTTTAAGCCTACACCAGCAGCAAAACTTACTTATGTATTTCTCTAGTTAAGCAAGCACACAGGCTAGAATGCAACTGCAAAAGTAAATGTCCGGATTATGCATTTCGTTAAGCAAGCACACAAGCAAGAATGCAACTGCAAAAGCGAATATATCCGGAACTGATGAACAAATTAGCAAAAGGGACAAGGGTAAATGATTTCTCTGCCTTGGGTTCTCTTGTCAAACAAAAGAAATTATTATGTTTATTGTTTAAACCATAATAATCAAACATTACTCAGAAAACTACCCTATTGCTGGTTCAACTATGGTGTCACATGGTTGAAGCATGACCGTGTGAATTTTTAGTAGGTCTATTTTTAGTAACAAATATTCTAAATTTCTGTTATTGTTCCTTCTTTGGAATATGATTTTAAAGTTTGTCTTAACTAAATCCAAAGAATATTCGTGATATTCAAATTTTAATTAGATCCAACGAGATGGGTTAGTTGAGAGAATTTTATTAATGTCACTGTGTCTGATGTATTTTTAGTAAGGTCGTTTTAGTGAATTTTGACATGCTACTCTGGTAAAACTTATAACATACTTGGTGATGCTTTGATATATAAAATTTATGAGGAGAAGAAATGGTACTGGTGGTAAAAATGGAGTTACAGAAAGTAGGAGGAATTTAATTTGAGTAGGAAAAATTGTGCTGGAAAATATAAATATAAAAAACAGAGAACTTAAAATAATAAGAAAAAATAGTTAGTGTTGATATGGTGGTAGAAATTATGAATCATAGGACGTAGATAATTTTTTTTTTTTCCAAAAAAATAAAAAATAAATATAAAAAAGTGAAAAATTGTTATTTGAATATATGATTTGTGAAATTATTTATTGTGTTAGAGAAATTGTCGTTTATGCTTTTTAATTGATAAGGAGCATATATAGTATTTGTGATTAGCTGAAATAAAGACAAGTATAAATCCTGATGTGACATAAAGTGAAATTGAGAGGGATGTCTTCAAGCAGTGGGATATTGAACAAATTGTGATATTGAAATTGTAGATGTGTCAACCAATGTAGTTTTGGTCATGACACAGCAAGATTAATGGACCACACCAAACTTGGTCGGGTTAACAAGGACTTGGCAATTCTAATCCTAGAGTGTAACAGACTATCCAAAACCACCAAATGGCCAGGGGCGCTAGTCCCTGGTCCAGTTGGATTTTATAATCTAGCTTCAGAGCCACACCTCTTGAAAACAAGATAACATCCCCAAATTAGAGACACAAATCAGGTTTAAAATCCTTGTGTGAGAAAGATAAAAGTAGAATAATATCTATTTTCTTTCCTTTCTCTTACTTTTGTCATATTTCTTCTTATTATTTGCCATGCCAGAGGCCAGAACCATAAAGAGGTCATTTTTTTCCTTTCTGTACATCATAATATCACTGAACTTGTGCTTTTAGAAGAAAAGCCACACAATTTGTTTGGCTGTTTTCACATCTGCAAATTGGTAGTTCGTGTTGAAAGCAGTTCCATCTCTTCTTAACACAGTAATTTCTTACAAGACATTTTATTTACTACATAGAAAATGCACCTACAAATGCAATTCTCAAAAAAAAAAAGAAAATTACTTGCATATAGTGTATTTAGATGCAATAGTTATAAATTCCATTTCCAATAATAGAATGTATATCACTTAGTGGTGAAAAGAATTCCATGAAATTGCTGGAAAAATAAATAAATAAATATAAACATTAAGAATACCTGAGTAGTTATGGACTCAAAAACTTCCTTTGCAACTGTACACTTGGAAGATTCCTTTGAGGCCAACCAAGCAGCTTCTTGGGCATTTTCCTGTAATTTTTGAATTTGCTTGTCTTGGATTTCACACTTCTGCTTCAAACTTCTAACCTAAAGTCAATACAATGAAAAATAAACATATGTCAAAGAATCAATAGAAGGATGCAACCAGCTTTATAGTATAGCAAAAGGGAAAAGTATGGTACTTGGTTTTGCAATTTCATCACTTCTTGGCTCAGAAGCTCATTCGTCTTCTTAAGACCATCAAGGATACCCCTAGAAAATATAGGAGAGGCTGACCGTGGAGGACTCGGCCTCCTCGAGTATGGTGAAGCAGGTCTTGAGTAAGCTGCAGGCTGAGGCTGAGGCTGAGGCGTTATCATAGCAGGCTTGAAAGCATATTGAAGAGCACTTAGTGAACTTGGGAATGCAATATCTTTTAGTTGTAAAAGTGATGGAACTTGGGATGCTCGGACTATAGAATAAGAATCAGATTTGGTCCCAGGATTTGCTGACTTGACCTCAAGGTACTTGACTGGTTCTGTGGAGGGAGAGAGCAAAACTCTTGAAGTCCTTGTCATTACCTTGTCCAATTTCTCCCTACCATCTATCGATTGACGAGGTGTGGTAACTTTCCTATTAAAGTTAGGAGCACTACCAGCCTCAGAAGCTTTTAGTTTTGCATAGCAAGAGTCACAGACACGATGTGGTTTGCCTGGAGTTGGAGCCAGTGCTGCTTTCAAAGCTTTCTTGGAACTGCAAGCATGGCAATGCACCAGTCCACAGTTATAACAGTTGTGCCTCTTTCTAGTGAAACCAAATGCTTGCCGACAACCAGAGCAAATTGATTGGTCTGCTCCAGAAACCCACTTATGAATGCATATACTTGCAGTGTAATTTGAGCCACATGATATATTTTTCACGTGCCTATCTTTTAGTGCTTCGACCAATGTAGGAATCTTACGATCTTCGGTGTCCCCATGTCCCAATCTTCCATTAGCACCTCTTCCCCAAGTAAATACTTCACTTCTAGATGTCAGGACAGCAACATGATATGCACCACATGATATTTCTTCAACAAACTCACCTACCAATCTATCCTGTACTAAGCACGGTAATTTTCCATCAGACTGGGGATTTCCCAGCTGACCATGTGCAGCACTGCCCATAGTGAAGACATGACCAGAAGTAGTAAGGGCAACAGTAATACTATGTCCCAGAGCAATCTGTTGGAAGTTGTAGTCAATAAGTGCAGAGATGCAAGTTGGAAGCAGATAAGTTTCCTTGTTTCCATGACCCAATCGATTTTTATCACCATCACCCCAGGTAAACAACTTTCTAGATGAAACATTTGAACCTAACTGATTCATAACCTCAACAATAGCGGCAGTGTGCCACACTCCACATGCAACCTTGATGGTCTTTAGTCCACTCAATAATTGGACTTCCTTAGGATAAGAAACACTTTCTCGATCACCATGGCCCAAAACACCAAATGTTCCGTCACCAAATGTAAACAACTTTCCGTTAGAAGTTGACAGGGCTGAATGCCATGTGCCACATGCAATAGATAACACCTGAAGTCCTTCTATAGGACCGGAGACTCTTTTTGGTATCCAGTGGCTAACATCAGTGCCATGACCAAGAAGTCCAGCATTATGGGTACCATCGCCCCAGGTATACAAGTCACCAGATGTTGATACAGCACATGTATGATACTCACCACATGCAACAAAATCTACATTAGTAACTGCCAGAAATTCAATAAGATGTGGACGACTAAAGTCTTTTTCAATTCCATGACCAAGTCTACCCCCAGATTCCTCTCCCCAGGTGAAAACTTCACCTTGCCTAGTAACAAGAGCAACATGTCGAAAACCACAAGCAATCTGCTGAACATCAAGAACTACATTTGACTCTAAGGGTTTAGGAATCAGCACATCAGTTTTTATAGGAAATGAACCCCCAGATCCATCAGTTGAAACCACATCACACCAAATTTCCCCCCAGACATAAACATCACCCAATGATTCTATGTCATCTGGTCCAGAACCATGACTTGAACAACTTGGAGTGCTTGAAACACTAATCCGGAAACCATCTCCAACACTTGTTCTTCCTTGCATATTTGCACGTCCAGACCCCACATCTGAGCCTGGCAAACTCAAAGAAGATTCACTGGAATAAGAATCAACAGAAGCCCTACCACGGGTAATGCTTGAAGTGAACTCTATTGTTGTACCAAATCGACGACTACTTTGACTGAAATCACTAGCAGCATCATTTAACTGCAATAAAACCATATAAACAGCTGCTTTACACAGTTGGAAAATTTACCACCACTAAGAATGTTTGTCTTGGAGACGGCAAACAAATGAATCGCACAATACAGTAAATTACCATAAACATTGTCCCCACTTAAAGGGATGAGTGCATAAATTATTTATTATATTATGTTGCAATAATGCACAACCATTTAATATAAAATCATAAATAATATATGCACTCGTTACATGATTGACAACTACAGATTCAAATAAAAATTCTTACAAGATCAAACTGAATTTAGATGAAGTCCCAAGTAAACAAAAAGGCGAATTATTAACAACTGGAACCACACTCATTCATAATGTTCTAGTAAATAATGGCAACTTCCTATAGAGTTGCACAACCAAGTAAAACAAATAATATGAATTCCAACACAGAATATAACATGTTCAGTGATGGCCATCAATAATTTTCAAGCAGCACAATCACAATAATATACGATCCAAGAAGATACATGATTCTTAACTCAAAACTAAATTTACTAGCCAAGTGTCGAATTTTAAAAAATTTCATATAGTGGACGAAGTGAGAATGGAACTTACTGGCCATAGAAATGATTAATCCATTTACATTGTACCAGCTTCTGTATAGATAGTTGAAGAACAGAATAACTAAAATAAAATTATTGTGCCTTCTACACAAGCATTTGCTTATTTGAGAATTATAAATTGCATATTCCAATTTCAGACAACATTTCAGATAATGTAATGACATGACCTCCACAACTTGACTGGAAAAATAGAGAGAGAACTTGTAATTCAGCATATATCTGACTCGGTATAATACATTATAGAATGTAAATAAGATAGTTACACCTCTCAATCAGCTTAAGCTTTTGGAGTAGTTGGAGGAAGAGTAAGCAAGGTCTGAGTTTCAAACTCACTATTACTCTAAAATTGTAATTGATACACTTATTTGGTGATTTGAGGGCAAGCAGCTTTCATTTTATTAAATTTAAAGAGTAGGTGGTTTGTGTGTTTCTATGATCCCCAGAATAATAACTAAGAGGATACGCATAGGAAGAGTTCCTGAAGTCTACCCAGAGCCATGTCAAAGAGGCATGTTAGAGGATTAAAATGACTAAAGTTACACCCTCTTCTCAGCTTAGCCTTTTAGATAGTTGGTATTAACAAAATAGCTAAGACAATACTCAATAAGCTTAGAATTCTTGAAATGACCATACAAGAGCTTAAATTCACACTGCAAAGGGCAAAAAGTGTTGGTCTATGTCCTAGTGCAGTGTTTTCTTTGGTAATTTCCTAGGGTTGTGTTTGCCTCATTAATGACAATTTAAGCTCTTATAGTTCAGATATTGTTCCCTGCACTATATGTACTCTCCTAGCATTTTAAAAATCAAGGTTTAACTTTCTGCAGCATTTCTTAGAGGCCTTTTTCAAACAGGTGTACACTGACAGCCTGATAAGGACATTTTGGTAAATGTCTATCTATTAGAGCCTCAACCTAGCAAGATAAAGGGCTACATCATTTTTCTCCTACCAGAAGCCCTATTCTGCATAACCTAAACCTACAGTGAGCCTAAACATTACAGATCCATAGTACATTGTTGGTTCCGTGTCAAAACTTGGTGTGAGAAAGCTTCATTCATCACAAGCAACCTATTCAAGCCACAACCAAGCAAGAACTGAGGCTGCAGAAACATTCAACTACCTAAAAGCATCATTCTGTGGAAACAGAATCTGCTAAGAACCAAACAGCTGCAGATTCAAGCTACATTGTTTGTTCTGAAGCAGATCTTGGTGTGAGCAAAGTGTGATGTTGTGGCCCGAGTTTGGATCCGGGTTGTGTTTCGACCCGTTGAAATTTTTTTGACCCTTTTTTATTGCGGGTCGTTGACCTTGTTTAGTACTCTCTTGTAGCCCGATATATAAGGGCGTTTAGGGTTTGGAGTGGGATATTGAGAGACATTGAAAATCGCAGAAAAAAGAGTGCGAGCGAGAGCTAGGGTTTGGGGGCTGAAACTTGTAATCTCCTGATTTTCGCATAGTGAAACCTTTCGCCGGATCTTCACCGTGGACTTAGACACGACTTGTGTCAAACCACACTAAATCTTTATGTTCTTTGCGTGTGGCGTGTTTATTTTCTGTCGTGTTTCTTGATTATTTCTTGGGTTTGCTGCGCAGTCGTAACAAAAAGTTTTATAATTAACATCTACCTACCAGCCACAACCAAGCTGGGATTAAGGCTGCATCCAATTTTCATACCCTGGAGCCTTATTCTGCAGAAACAGTTGATGCTGTGAACATAACTGCCTACTCAAGCTGAGTGTATTTCATTCTTACTTTTAAGTGCTCGAGACTTTTATACTTCTTTGTTGAGTGTATGTTGTTGTATTTGTGAGTGATTGTCCAAGCTTTATGTGAGGCAAGTGCTAGGGACAGGGGGAGTGAAAATATTGTGGGTTGGTAAGTGAGATTGTGAGTGTGTAGTCAAATTCATTCATAGAGGATTTCTTACCTAGGCTTAACAGCCTCGAGGATATTTTTCCCTATTTTAGGGGTTTTACCTCGTAATTTGGTGTTGTGCACCCTTGATTAGCTGCATTTAACCAACGGGCCAGTGGCCTAGTGATGAAGAACCGGGCCTGGCCCGAGAGCTTGAAGTCCATCTGGTCCATGCCTATTATTGGAGACGTGGGAAAGAAAGATAGAATTAGGGATTTTTGTTTATTTATTATTATTATGGGATATTTCAGCAATTTAGGGTTTTATTTATGGTAATAGGTTGATTAGGGTTTTCTTTGATGTCTATTTATATGTTGGTTTAGACATTGTGAAAGGAGCTTTTCATGATTATTATTGATATTGGAATTTGACATTATCGTGATTTCTTTTCCCTCTGAATTCTTCTTCTCTTCTGATTCCTCTTCCCTCTATTCTTCTACTCTTTCTCTCTTAATCTCGTTCTTACTCTACTTTAATTCTAGTTTCGAATCGCCCCTACCCGTTGCTGCATCACCTAGCGGTACCAGGCCCCTACTTCCCAAAGGAAGTAAGGGGTTCGAACCTCGGTGGAAGCATGTGTGTGTCAGTACCAACTAGGGAAAAATAATAATAATAATAATAAAAATAGCTGCACTTATCATTGTGTGCCTACTCAGTTTATCGTCCCACAAACAGTCAGCTATGTTGATTACGTTGAACCTCCTTGTTACAAACCCTAAGTCCAGCTTTAGTTTGAAGTTTTTAAATTCCTATCTATAAACGATTTCACCCCTCCCATATTGGTTTATCAAAAAGAACAGTTTTAGTGTACCATATAACAATATTGTACTCCGAAAATGGAAAAGTAACATAAAATTTAGGGGAAAATGACTATTCACTCAAGGATTAGAGTTATGAAAAGCTTACATCAGAAATTTCACTCCGACTACGTCTATTATTTCTGCCAGCAGAGATTAAAGCCCTTAGGCCTGCAAGCCACACCTCTGCCTCAACTTTGTCCTTGCAAATCTATGTAGTCAGTTCAGTTAAAGGTCATCAATGCACTAAAATTAAAAGTTCCCCATTTTCACATTGGTTTACAAGTATCAAAATTAAAATAAAGGGTTTACTTTTACTGACCAGATCAAGAGATCTTTCACCGTTATTATATAGAAGTGAAAATGACAAGTACTCTTTCTCAGGGCGCAAGTATCTTCTAAAAACAGCCTGCACGTTGTAAGTAAATTTTTTTTGGTCAATCCATCTTGTTGACTGCCAAACAAGAATAATTGTATCATCACATGCCAAAGCAGGTTAACAAACTCGAAATATACAATTATCATTTCACCCTCAAACAAATGTGCTAACTCACGGTTCTCTGTCCAGGGATGATCCGTGAAACAGAAGACAACTTCAGGTTCCTTTCTTCTCCATGGGAGTACCAGATCAGTGTTGTTTCATCCTGTAAATATCATCAAAGACTAAGCATTGATACATTTCGGGTTGCTGACTCATATATCATACTTAGATGAAGGAAATATTGAAGCAGATATACCTCATAGATATATTAAGCAAATTGATGTAATCCAATTCATGTATATACATATACATGCATATATATGAATAAACAGATCTAGCTAAACTTCATGCAACTTATTAAAATATAAATAGGTTTTCAGTTATGTTGGCTGGACTACCCTTCATGCATAGATATGAGTGCATGGAATCTCAGATCCTAAAACACATACACAAATAGATGTTACTAGACAGGTTCTCAGAGAAAAGGCCGTTACATTATAAGAACACAATAAAATAGCTTCTGAGTGCATCCGTGATGTATTCATTAAAAATAACGGCACTTTATAATGCCAGTATGAATTGTTAGGCACAGAAATAGAACTAAAATACATTGCCAACGTCACATTTATGAAGCACCATGGATAGCATAAAATGAAAATTACTATTGCAGTGATCACCCGATCTGGCCTGCTGCTAAGGAAACATTAGTACATGCCTTTTTACATATATTTTTTCCTGTTATATTAGGTAGGTAACTTGGTTGGAATACACTCCCTTCCTTTTCTGGACAATGTCAAATGTGTATTATCTGTCCATTTCAACTTGAGAATTCAAAAACTTGTAAATTTAGAAATTCTAAGGACCAAAATTCAGGATCCATACTTGAGTACTGTTGTAACTTTTGAGCATGTCTATTTTAAACTACTCATTTCACTAGAATCACTGAGGTAGATGGATAAGATACTACAGCCAAATTATTCCTAATATTTGAACCAAGGTTTGCTATGTTTTCACTAATAAAATCCAAGCTGGCAAGTTAAAATGCAGATTCCTGAGGGAATGTTTACATAATTTTAATATTCTTGTAAGAAATGAGCAGATTACTTTTTTATTTTTCTATGATACAGGAACAAGAAAAACAAGTCCACAACAGGTCATTAATAGGCAATATTCCTAGGTTTCCCCTTACTCGTTGACGCAAATAATTAATGGTGCTTTGGAAAGTGTCTTGAAAAAGTCAAGGAGTCATTATACTAAGTAACTGAGGGTTGGAACTACTAAGTGTTAGCTTAGAGAAGTGGTAAAAGTGTTACTAATGTTGTGTGGAAATTCTAAAAGTCATTCTGGGATAAATAAGGAGTCATTTGAACTTATATATTATATAAAGGCCAGCCCTCTCTCTGGTGTAACAAGTCTGCATCAATATAATTTTGAGATATTTTCTGATTAAATACTTCTCTTAAGGAACTTTACCAGATTTCCGTTTAGAAATCTAGGCTTCAAAGGTGATTGGAATAATTCTAGTCTATGTTACTGTTGTAAGAAGATTATGTTCTATTTCTGTTTGCTTCAAGTGGTATCAGAGCCTTTCCGGTAAGATCTGTGATTATTGCGGATTTATGGCTAGACAAGGAAGCAAGATAGCCACAAAAGAAGACTTTAAGAATCTGCAATATCAAAACTTTCATCTCTGCACTATATTAGAACAATATGGAATCACCTCCTAATCTGGACATCGGGATACAAGAGGACAGCAAACAAAGGCATCTCAAGGTGAAAATTCGATAAGACAGCCTACTGAAGAAAGATATCAGTGCCATATGCAATCTAGAAGTGCAAAATGGAATGCTGCCATATCAGTTATGAAAATAATGCACAGACAAGAAGAAAACAGTCTGTTCTATATTGCAGATTGCATGTTACAGCGTACAAAATAAAAAAGCTGAGTATAATGATAAAGAACTAAAAGAGAAAAAGATAAACAAAGAAAAGACAGAACTACCACTCTAACAAATATAAACAAAAAGATACATAACATAAAACTCTCTAACACTCTTAACCCC
>JAOTQH010000001.1:1536754-1549100 GCA_025631255.1 Cornus kousa | reverse complement strand
AGTCCCTCCTCCGAGTGGGCCTACTCATGAACATGTCTAAGTAATCACCACCCTTAGGAGTGGTTATGGACAACAAGGTTGATGAAGGAAAAGATGAAAAAGTTCTTCTTCCCAAAAATCCAAATTCTAGCTCATCTAATCCAAATTTCACTCCTAAAAATCCACAGTCTAGCACTGAAAATTCCAAGCTTGTGACCCCAAATGTGGAGACTTCTTATGAGCCTAAGGCTCCGTTTCCTCAACGTCTCCAAGAGTCGACACATTTTAGGAACAAAAGTTGTAAAATTCAAGACATGTGGGAAGTCTTTAAGCAGGTAAAGATCAACTTGCCTCTCTTGAATACTATCAAGCATATTCCTCCCTATGCCAAATTTCTCAAGGATTTGTGCACTCAAAAACGCACTTCCAAAAATCATTTACCAAATAAGGTAAGATTAACTAAAAATGTGAGTGCAATCATTCAGCACAGTACTCCTCCAAAGTATTAAGATTCGGGTGCCCCGACAATCTCATGTGTCATCGGTGACAACAAGATAAAAAAGGGTCCTCCTTGACTTAAGAGCGAGTATGAATTTGATTCCATATTTAGTTTACTTACAACTTGGGTTGGGAGATCTAAAGCCAACCTCTGTGGTCTTGCAGCTTGCCAACAGATCGATCAAGCACCCACGAGGCATTCTTGAAGATGTCATAATCAAAGTGTACAAATTCTACTTCCCAGTAGACTTTGTGGTTCTTGGCACGGAACCGGTCCATGATCCAAATAAACATATTCCCGTGATCCTCGGTAGGCCTTTCTTAGCTACGGCTAATGCTTCGATAAATTGTCGTACCAGGGTGATGGATATTACCTTTGGAAATATACAAGTCAAACTCCACATTTTCCATGCAACTTAACATCCTTCTGACGAGGATGATTTTTTTCTCATTGATGTGGTAGATGAAGTGGTCGAAGAATCTCTCCCCTTCATTCTAAGCAAAGATCCTCTTGAAACTTGCATGTCTTACTTTGATTTCGCAAACTTTAATATTGATCAATCCATCTAAGAAGTGAATTCTTTGCTCGACATTGATGCTATCATAGACTTTCCTTCTTGGAAAGTGTCAAGAGAACCACTTTCTCAATTTTCCACTACTCCTTCGGTCCCTTCCTTGAAATTTTCACCGCAACTTGAGTTAAAGCCGTTCCCTACTCACCTCAAGTATGTGTTTCTTGGTGCAAATCAAACTCTTCCGGTTATCATTGCACCGGAACTTGTAAAGGACCAAGAAAATAGCCTTTTAGTGGTGCTATAAGAGCACAAAGAAGCTATTGGCTGGGCAGTGGCTGATTTGAAAGGAATCAAACTTCTATTTGTATGCATCGCATTTATATGGAGGACGACGCTAAACCTTCTAGAGAGGTGCAGCGCCGGTTGAATCCCAACATGAAGTAAGTGGTCATGAAAGAAGTAATCAAGCTACTAGATACGAGAATCATCTACCCCGTCTCTGATAGCAAATGGGTATGTCCTACTCAAGTTGTTCCTAAGAAATCTAGCCTCACCATTGTTGAAAATTCAGCGGGCGAGCTCGTGCCACAATGCACCACCACCGGGTGGCGTGTGTGCATTGACTACCGAAAACTAAACTCTACCACTAGGAAGGATCATTTACCACATTCATTGATCAAATCCTAGAGAGGCTAGCTGGCCAAAGCTACTACTGTTTCCTTGATGGTTATTCCGGCTATAACCAAGTGGCAATTGATCCTCACTCCCTTTGGAACCTTTGCCTATAGACGTATGCCCTTTGGCTATGCAATGCACCGGCAACCTTCCAAAGGTGCATGATGTTTATATTTTCTGATATGGTTGAAAAGTTTTTAGAAGTATTTATGGATGATTTTTTCGTCTTTAGATCTTCCTTCGACTCATGTCTCCACAATCTATCCCTTGTGCTTCGAAGATGCAAAAAGACAAATTTGATTTTAAGTTGGGAAAAAAGTCATTTTATGGTCCAAGAAGGCATTGTCTTGGGACACGTCATTTCGAAAAGGGGAATTGAGGTTGACAAAACTAAAGTCGTGTTGATCTCTAACCTTCCTCCTCCAAATTCTGTCCGTCAAATCCGTTCCTTCCTTGGTCATGCCGTTTTCTATCGTCGTTTTATCAAAGATTTTAGCAAAATATCCTAGCCTTTGTGTAATCTTCTTGCCAAGAATGTTCCTTTCAATTTTGATGAAGCATGTTTAGAAGCTTTCAAGAAGCTATGCACTCTTCTCTTATCAGCCCCAATCATGAAACTGCCTCACTGGTCTCTTCTATTTGAGATCATGTGTGATGCATCCGATTATGCATTGGGTGCGGTTTTGCGCCAGCGTGTGGATAAGCTACCACATGTTATCTATTATGCTAGCAAAACTTTTTCTGATGCTCAGTTGAATTACACCACCACTGAAAAAGAATTGCTAGTTGTGGTGTATGCCTGGATAAATTTCGCTCTTACCTTCTTGGATCTCAGGTCATTGTCTTTTCAGACCGTGCCGCTCTATGACATTTACTCACCAAGAAAGAGACCAAACCCTATCTAATCTGATAGATACTCTTACTCCAAGAGTTTGATATTGAGATTCGGGACAAAAAAGGGACAGACAATGTTGTCGCCGACTATCTCTCTCGCTTACTCATTGAGAAATCTTCTGAATTTGTTGCAGTTCGTGATTCCTTCCCGGATGAGTAATTATTTTAGATTTCTCACACAAATCTTCCATGGTTTTGCGGATATTATCAACTACCTCGCAGTAGGAAAAATTCCTTCTAAATGGTACAAACAAGAGAAAGATCAGTTCTTCTCCCAAGTCAAAATTTTCTTTTGCGAAGATCCAGAGTTGTTCAAATATTGCCCCGACTAAAACATCCAGTGATGTATCCTCGAAACTAAATTCTCAAGTGTCCTAAATTTCTGCCACACTCCTGCATGTGGAGGACACTTTCGCGCCAAGAAAACAGTGAAAAAGTCCTTTAAAGCGGATCTATTGGCCTTCTTTGGTTCGGGATGCTTACAATTTTTGCAAATCTTGTAAGCGTTGCCAAAAGCTTGGATCCATGTCTAGAAGAGACATGATGCCCCTTACCCCCACCTTAATCATAGAAATTTTTGATGTATGGGGAATTGACTTCATGGGACCGTTTCCATCATCTTATGGCTATGAGTATATTCTTGTAGCGGTGGATTACGTGTCTAAATGGGTTGAGGTTGAAGCTACCAAAACTAATGATCATAAAGTTGTGGTCAAGTTCATCCAATCGAATATTTTCAGTCGTTTTGGTACGCCATGAGCACTCATCAGTGACGGAGGATCTCATTTTCGTAATCGCTACCTTGGGGCATAGAAGTCAAGTACCATCCAGCTTAAGACTTCTCGTCAAGCACACATTGGTGATGTGCTTGATTAGGGAGGTCCGGCTGTCTCTGTTGCTTCTGCGCCGGTTGCTCCCGCACCAGTTGCACCATCACCCCCTGCTATGTCCCATGCCGATTATGACTCTCTCAGAACCCGTCTTGACACACTTGAGCTGCGAGTCGAGACCATCGAGGACACCCTTATGGACTTCAGTACGGAGACTCGGGAGGGACAACTCGTTTTGCAAGCCATGCTACAGTCTTTGCTAGACCACACACCCGGCGGAGCTGGTGGTTCATCCTCTACTCCGAAGATGGAATGATTTTCTACTTTTAGTATCTATTTTGCTTTTCAGTAGTACTATTTGGATTTATTTTGGGTCGCGTTTGGCATTTACTTTTTGTTCCTATTTTAAACTTATAACTGCAAATCTTTTTGCTATTTTGCATGGTGACAGGTTTTTAGAATCAAGTTTAGGGGCATTGCTTTTGGATTCTGCATGGTGGTCTGTTTACACCGCCACTGATTTTTCCTTCACTTGGTATTATTACTCTTTGTACCATTCTTTTTCAATTCCAATTCCATTCTTTGTCTTCTCACATTGAGGACAATGTGACATTCAAGTATGGGGGTACATTATTGCATTTTTGGTATTACATTTTTTATTGCATGTGCTAAATTGGTCATGTAAATTAATAAAATCATTTTTTGGAAAGCAAGGATCTTGTAATCTTGGAATTTGTTGGAGATTGAACCATGTGTTTAATACTTTGTGTATAAAGGTAAATGATAGTTTGAAAAAAAAAGAAAAATCTAAAATGATCATGTTGATTTAAATCGGTTTGTATAAATGCTTTAATTAGATTTTCGTCGGATTTCATACTCTTCTATGCTTCACACTTCACAGATGCACGCCAGAAACTCAATTGTGAGGCATGCAACCTAATTTACCTTGACCTTGACTCAGTTGATTTAAATTGATGACCCTAATAAATGGATATCTTTGGCATTGAATCTAAAAAAAATAATAATAAAAAAATGAATGAAATAAACAATGATAATGACCAGTTTAAGTTCGTAGCCTTGCTAACTCTAGTTATGAAGCCCTTGGAGTGTCCTTACACTTAGCACCCTAAAGCCATCCGGTTTAGGAGTTGGCCTAACGCTTGCTATATGGGTTAATTAGAAAGTTTAAAGGACTCAGGCATTGCACGGTTATTCACAAAATAATAAATAAATAAATATGGTTCGTTGGAGTTTGTAGCCTTGCCAACTCGAGTCATTAAGCCTTAGGAGTGTCCTTACACCTAGCACCCTAAGGCCATTCGGTTTGGGAGTTATTGGCCTAACGCTTGCTACATGGGTTGGTTAGAAAGCTTAAGGGATTTCGGCATTGCACGACCATAATATGTAAAAAATAATAATAATAAATCAAAAATATGTATTTTGAATAAATTCATGCCTTAGTGACCTTATTTAAAATGGAAATGCAATGATTTAAAGACTTGTGTTTTTTAAATGGGAAAAAGAAGGTAAAAGCTGCATGTTGAGAATCCGATTCACTTTCATTGAAGATAAAGTTGATTTCTATTAAAGAGATGACAATTGAAGTATTTATATAGACTATAATGTTGATGCATGAGAATTGAAATGTGTTTGGCCATTTTGTTATATCAAGGCTTCATATACACAAGGTAGTCTGCATAATGATTCCAGCTCCAATGTTCTGTCTGTTTTAAGTTGCGAATGAGCTGTGTACATTTTCTTGCACCATGGTTGATGTCGGTGGATAGCATTTTGAATATTGTCATTTTGTTAGGTTCTTCATTTTGGTTTTGCTATTGGACTAGCAAAATATAAGTTTGGGGGTGTGATAAGTGTCAAATATTGCATATTCAAGTGCCCTTATTTGCATTAGTTAAGTCCATTATTTAATCAATTTATATAAATTGTCTTCAGTTTAGTGTTTTTGTTATTTTCAGGTTTATTTCTCAAAAAAGAGAATAAAAGCGAAGTTTTGATGAAATCTTGAAGATCAAAGCTTGCCGTTGTCAGGAACTTTTGATTTGGCCAAATCAATGATCCATGGAACTCATGGCGCTCTACGCAAAAAGTTCTAGGAAGAAGAATCGTGTCATCGAGTCAGGGAAAAATCATTTCAAGTAGCAAAGTGGGGCTCTGCAACCTTGTGGGTGCCCTCCATTTTATCCAGAAACTTTTGGATTTTGCAGGGGCCTCAAATGCACATGCAGGCCCCCACCAAGTGCTGCGGCCAAGCCTCGTTGACAACTCGCTGGCGCCCGCCAATCTACAGACAAGAGGGCGTGGGCTGCTCTTTTTCACCTAATGCTATCCCCTTTATTCAAGGGATTGCTTTGCAACTTTCTAGTGATTTTGGACCACAAAAATAGAGTTGTTGGAAGGCTATGGTTGCTTATGAGAAGCTTGATACAATGTAATAAACATATCTCATATTGCAAGGCTATTTCTAGTGAGAGAAATATTGTGTTCTTGAGGGTTGTGTGTGCATTGTGGCTTCCAGGTGCAAAAATGGAGGATAAGATCACCTCTTCTCCTTCCTCCTTTGTTCCTTGTAAGCATGCCTTAGTTTTGGTTTATTTTGGGAAATGAAATATATATGGGCCAAGTTTCATAATCTAGAGCTATACACATATTGTAATGAATACTAATATTTATAAATGATCATTTGGAGTTTATTATCTTGTCTTAGATTGTTTTCTCTTATGATCATATAGCTTGCATTTTTATAGTGACAATGAAAATGAGATTGTGAAATTGTTTTAATGGCATGTTGTTTAAAAAGTTTGATAGTCTATAGCTTAGGGCCTTCCTTTGATGGGCTATTCTTGGTTTATAACTTTATGTGCTTTTATCATTTGATTGTGGGTTTGATAATCTCTAGCTTAATGAACATGTCTAAGGCTACACTCTAGTTTAGGTAGTTCAAGCATGTGAAAACTTTGATAGATTATTCTTGCCTATTGATTTCATGAATTCTTTGAAGATAATGTAGCAATTTTGTGTTGTTACATATCATGGACATATACAATGTTGTTCCCCATGCTAATCATAAGCTTGCATGTTTATGGGATTGGTAGTTGATTCACTTCCCTAGTCCTCTCTATATATTTCTCCTCTCATTTTAATTTCTTTCAAATTATTGTTTTATGCACATTTTAATTCCAAAGTACCAAGTGAAAAACTAAACAAAACTCTACACCTCTATCATCAAACCAAAAGTGATTTTATAATCTTGGTTGCTATAAACTAGCAATCCCTGTGGTTCGACTTACCCCTATGATAGCCCTATTTTACAATAAATTGTGCTATTGCAAGGGTTGATTAATATTGGTCACCCACCATCCCCTATTCCATTTCACTACTAAGCCATATACATATGCGTATGGTGTTGCTCTGGCAGAAATTTCAAGCGGAGTCATGGCCAATTTTGAGTCTTCCCCCCACCAAATTTATTAACTAAACCTAAATCTGTTCAACCCCTAATTTGCACTCTCGATTGAATTCACAAACCCTAACTTTTCATTCAGGGTTTATTCCATTCTCTGCAACATTAACATGCTCCAAACTTCCACCACCTAAAAGTCCAACAAGAACAATCAAAAAGAGAATTAGATACTTTATTTCCCTTTTTAACTCTTCCCTGACTTCAATTTCTTCCACATCCAGACACAACAATCTATCGGAATAACAAATCACACCACTTGTTCTCAACAAATTAGCATTGTTGATGGGTTTGATGGGTGTGCGCCATGTCCGACAGAGATCTGGTGGTGGATATGAGGGTGGAGATCGTGGTAGTGGCAGTGGTTATTATAGGTGATTGTGGGTGAGGGGGTGGTGGTTATGGGATGGGTTGCGGCTACCAGTTGCTGGGGAGTGCATACTGCCTCAATATATATACGAGTATATATTTGTGTATATATATATATATATATATATAATTTTAAAAAAACATTTAGGGATAGTTTAATCTTTTAGTATATTTTTTTAGGTTAATTTTTTTTTGACAAAGTCAAAGGACATTTAAGTCATTTTACATGGTGTCAGAGCTTTAGAGATGACGATTGGGGTATGAGTGAAAAACTTGTTTCAGTGTAATATTTGGTCAAACCTCAAAGGGTGTCACTAAAATTAACCCAAACAATTAAAACATTCTATTTCCTTCTCTCGTTAAGTTTATTATCTTTTCTTCTATCCAACTGAATAAAAAAAAATAAAAAATAAAAAATAAATATACAAGATACTAAAATAAATAGAGAGAATGAAATTTAATGTTTTAAATAGAGATAAGGAAACAGAACAAAATAAAATAAATAACCATCGCTTCTTCCATTCAATTTTTTTTGGCTAAACTACAATGATCTCTCCTGAGGTTTAGCCTAATTGTAACTAAACTTGAGGTTTGCCATTTTTTTTTTTTACAAAAACCCCCTATATAAAATTTTTCTATAAATTTATTTATCTACCCTCTTTATTATATTGTTAAAAATAAACAAAAAGATCTAAAAATAGAAAATGACCATTTTGCCCACTAATATTTACCCATTAAATTTCCTTTTTATTTTTCCCTTTTTCCCACTACTCATCTCTCCTATCCGTCGCTACCAACCATATGCATACATACCTGCATGTTACAACAGATGAGACTATGGAAGCGAGGATGGCTGGGTCTGTAACAAAGAAGGGACCGAGGTTTGTGGTTACTGTCGAGGTTGATCTTGACATGGCAACGGCGATGATTCTGATTTGGCGGCAAGGACCTAATGATGTAGGTTCTCGGCATTGGAAAGAGGGCCCCTGGCCGAAATTCATCACCTCCTGTATATTCGACCATCTGGACTCCTTTTTCCAACACCGGATTCTGGTTCCGACGAAATGCGACTACTTCGGTGTAAACTACGGGATCTTGATCTCCCCATGCGCTGCCATATCCCTTATCAAAAATCTGATCACAGACGTCAAAACCTCCACCACCGCCACTAACATATGGCTAAATTCACTACCATTCTGCCACCATTAAAAATGCCCCTACCACCACTGATTGTGGTGGTGCTACCGATTGTTGGGAGTTTAGGTTGGTTTTATTCTCTACAAAATCATCTGAATCAAACCTAAGAAAAAATAGAAAATCAAGTGTAAACACATTCATCCATCAACCCAAATGGCCAAAGATCTCAACGTTAGTGTGGGTTAGAGATCGAGATCATGGATCAAGCTAAGATCGATATCATATATATACCCTACAACAAACTCTAAAATTCCAACCCATATTATATATATATATATATATATATATATAAACACATACAAGGAGTATATATTTATATATATGACGGCTTGTCTGCAATTTATTGGGTATATGTCATACCCATCAACAATGAACCAAATAGATCCACCACCTAGCCATATTTCCCTTCCACATGCTTCCTCCATTGCAAGATGGCAACAAAATAACCCAACCCCATGGATTCATAGTTATACAATGATAGAATAATTAAAAATTATATTGTTTATTATGGGTAGGGCTTGCTGGTGAATTGAAGGTAATTGTGAATATCTGAGTGTGAACATGTGTACTTAATTTACAATTAGAGTTCTTCAATGTATAAAAATTGGAACCAATTCGTAACATGTGTTATTGTAAACTTCAACCTCTGGTTGCGAGAGGTGGGTGAGTTAGAGAAAGAAAGATAGTACACTGGTGGGGGAGTTAGAGAGAGAAAGACGAGTCTCATCTCTCTTTATATATACAGGTACTTTCGTCCATTACTGTATTATTATTTTTGTTATTTAATAATACTATGAGCATTTTGGTCACTTCAAACCAAATTTCTGACAAAAAGTTAAAATTGGGTAAACCTCAGGAGGATGCATTGCAACAAAATGACAAATCTCAGGTCTTAGTAATTTGCCCTTTTTTTTTATTTTTTGCATGATGGACTAGAACATGTCATTTTTTATATATATTTATATAATATATACAAACACACATATATATATATATATATATATATATTCACCAATTTAGATAAATTTTTATTTAGTCAGCTCTTTGTAAATTTTTACTTATGTAAATCTGATTTGATTAATTAACAACTATGTAGCTAATCCCTCTATAATAATTTATTTGAGATTTTCTCATTTAATAAATAAACCTAATAAATTTGTTTTAGCTTCGTTTTATTTAGTATTCAAATAAATACAAACCGGTCTAAAATGGAGTGGAGCCATGTTCCTCGTTTGCAACCCTATATGTGGCTCGAGTAGCGGAAACACTGCGGGAGTGACAAATGACTCATGGAGAACGCAAAAAGCGCAATGTCACGAAGATGTTTGCAATCAATAACTTTATCTTTTACTCACTAGTCACTAGTGTACTCCTGTCACCCCTATTAAAACGCAATTTATGTGCCAGAGAACTGGATGCATTGAACCCTAAGACATTGTTTCTCCCATGAAGGAGGTGTAAGCATGCACGTGGTAAATCAAGGCCAAATTCATTCATATTCACCTAGGTCTGCTAAAACCACCAAAACTATCACCGAAGCGGAATTGTACAAGCATAGAATCAGTTAATTAGAATGTATAATGTGTTGCTTTCTTGTCTAGTCCAATAATTACAGGAAAGATCACCACCACCGATTCAAACTAGTGCTGCACTGCAGGATCATATAATCTTGAACGTCATCATATTCAGGTTGAATTCATGTTCAGGTTTGTTTTGGTTGATCACAATAGATGAACATATCACCCATGTTATGCAATATATTTTTTTATATTTATAAACTTAATTGAAATCCTGTTTGAAGTGTCTTAGTCCCTAATTCCTATTCCAAAACACTAATTCGATACTACCAAACATAGCTTAAGGACGATTATCTACATAATTTACCAGTGAAGCTCTCTTTAGCGGCCTTTATTATTTGTGGGTTGAGAAAAACAGGAAACAACGAAACAATTAATATAGCCTAACCTCCTCTGCTGCTGAGATGATGTTCTGTTTGTTCGGTTTCTGAGATGAGATTCTACCCTACTGTTGTTAAAAAAGGGTGCAACTAAAATCAATCTAGCATCCTTGAGAAAATGCAAAAGCAAAAGCAAAATAACTGCACAGAGAACAAATGGCTATAGATACAACACTTTGCTACCTTCTCTAGACTTGGGGATCCAGCATTGCCCCAATGTCATCCTTTTCAACTCACTGGCCCCTAAACAGATAACATAACATTTGTTGGTCAAACAAGACAACAAAAAATTAATCTTTTTGTAGAAATATTTCTACAACCCATGTGGTAAAGCAAATTTAGTAAGACACTGACACTTGTCACACAAATATTGGTCCAAACCCGTTATAAAAGGCCAACCATTTCGACTAAGTTTTGCACCATCACAACCCAATGACGTCTCTTACATACTTGCTGGTATTGTTCCTTGGAGTGGTGGTTCTCACCACTCCCTCCCTTGCTCATTACCCCAAACCACCCTCGTATACGCCCAAGCCACCCCTTCCTCCTCTTCACAAGCCTCCCCCACTCGTGAAGCCACCACCGGAGCACAAGCCACCAACCCCAGTTTACAAGCCACCGACCCCAGTTTACAAGCCACCTCCGGTGGTGAAGCCACCAGCCCCAGTTCACAAGCCACCTCTTCCTCCTTTTCACAAGCCTCCCCCACTCATGAAGCCACCACCGGTGGTGAAGCCACCAACCCCAGTTTACAAGCCACCTCCGGTGGTGAAGCCACCAACCCCAGTTTACAAGCCACCAACCCCAGTTTACAAGCCACCCCCAGTGCACAAGCCTCCTCCGGTGGTGAAGCCACCAACCCCAGTTCACAAACCTCCTAAAACGGAGAAGCCACCACCAGAACACAAGCCACCAACTCTGCCTCCCAGAATTGTGAGACCACCACCTATCCACAAGCCATCACCACCTTATGGTCACTTCCCTGGACACCCTCCTCTAGTGAAGCCACCAACTCCATACATGAAGCCGCCTACTCCACACTACAAGCCACCATACAAACCACCATCCCCTGGCCATGGCATCTGAGTTTCTATAGACACATATAGATAGAGTTGCTACAAATAAGATGTGCTGCTGCAGGATGGTTTAATGCTTTCTTGTACTACTGGTGAATGCTTGTGTATTACTAGTGAATGCTTGTGCATTACTAGTGAATTCTCTCTTTTCTTCATTTGTAGCAGATGAGCACATCATTTTTCTTGTGTAATGCAGTGAGTACTGTTTATATACAGTACTATATATCTAGAATATATGGATGGATTTCCTTTTCTATATTGACCTTTTGGTGCCTTTTGGCTTACAAATGAGCAAATGTTATTGAAATTTCGTAGTCTTTTCGTTGCATGAATAAACAATTGCAAACCACATCACATATTCCTTCATAGTTGTATAACAGAAATAGAACTTAAAACCAGTGCCCCTCAAAGACCACCAAACCATAAAAATGATTAATGAAAATGTTATTGATAATCTTGTCCATTAAACTTAAAGCTCATTATACACTCGTAGCATCCCCTTTAGTCTCACTCTATTCTAGGGTCAAGAAAAGCATATGAATGAGATGTATTGTTGCACCTGACCATATAAACTTTTGATATTATTTGCACAAAGTCAGTATCAGATCTACATTTGTTAAAAAGTAGCTTGCATATGCCAATTAAAAAAGTATTGTTCCCTCAATAATTTGATTGCAGATGCCCTTCCAAAAAAAATTTACCTTCAGAAAAGACAATTTGGCTAATTAACTTGCCTATTTTATCATCTAAACAATATATTCAACTATTTTCAAGCATCTCACACACCCTCCATAGTTCAAGATTATATTATCAAAGTGTTGGTCACTAATGACTTCACTAGAAACTGATAACTCAATTAAAAGGACTATACTAGGTAC
>JAOTQH010000001.1:1483437-1495018 GCA_025631255.1 Cornus kousa | reverse complement strand
CCCAACCCCCGGCCAATTTTGTTTTTTTTTTTTTTTGGGTGGAAATTAACTACTTGTACCTTGTTATTTGAAATTTTCATATAATATCCTTTGACATCAATCCATGCATGTTGTTAAAACTTGGATCTAAATGATTAAATCTATATTTGAATTATACTTCTTTTGAACGTTATCTACCATGTTGAGGACATTATTGCAGATACATTACCATACAAAACAACAAATCAGATTAATTACCCCTGTTTGGATTTGTATCAAGAGTGCTGGCCAATTGCATTGTGGTTTTGTTGACTGGAACTCCAAAGGAGCTTAAGTTCAATGCAGTAACTGATATCTATATTTAAAATAGCATGCAATAACTGCTATATATATTTAAAATAGCATCAAGTTTTGGCTCAAAATACTAACTTTTTTATTGTTTGCATTGAAATTCCTTTGGTTCAAGATATAAGTTGATTGAACAAGTGAGACCAAGAAGAATTACTTTTATGTTTTATTCTTGTAAGTTTCAGTCCCCCAACCCCCCTTTCCTGCGATTGCAATTCTTACAAATGATCATCTCTCAGGATGGTTATGTTCCATATCATTCTGCAAGACTTGAAACTTGCGTGGCATCTTCAGCAGACTACTCGAAAAAGGGCAAAATCTTTCTTGAGATGCTGAATAATAGCATGGACCAAATAAGGGTCCCATCTTCTGAGCATAGAGTGTTCATGCGTTGTGATGTTAACTTTGATACCTCATCCCAAGGCAGGAACTTGAATACCATCATTGGACGGGCTGCTCATATAGAATTCCTGGAGACCGACATCTTTGCAAGGTTCATAATGTGGTCATTCCCAGAACTCTTTCGTTAATTGTGGCGGATATATGTGGAATTAGTGATGGACCTGCATTGTATTCTGATTGAAATCTTGGCACTCACAACCTTTCACTGGCGGCCATCCCACCTCCTATTTTTCAAAATGAGGACAAGGGATGATGACCGGGTTCAGGGGCTGCTGCTTGAAGTGACTGGCAATTTCGTCCTTGACATGCGGGTGGCCTGAGATCTTTTGAAGATACGTAGCTTTGTAAATTATTGGCACGAAGCTGATCAATAGAAGACAGTTAAAGTTTTTAGCTTAAAATGAATTTTTAGATGTAATTATATCTGTAGGTGAAGTAGATTCATTGGTTGTGATTCTCATTTCCATAGATCTTTAGCAACGCAGAGAGTTTACGCGTTTTGTACACTGGAGGGGATGATGGGGCGGGGGATGACGACTACGACGATTGGAAGGGCTTGTAATGAATATCAGAGCATCACACGTGTTGAAGACGGATCTTTAATAAACTGTTGTGCAGTAATAAAATTTAGGTTCCATGTTTTCACTACCTTGTTACTTTTATTATCTTATGTCTTTAGTTGGTGATTGTCAACCCTGTAAAGCTGAACTCACTTGCAGGTGACGTCAATGGCTGCTTTTCATTTCTTTTTGCCCTAATCGGCTTTACTTCATTATTTTACACACACACACAGCTTTCCTCACCAATGGGAGTATCATAAGCACATATCCAATAAGGTGAAACTCTTGTCAAGTTCAAGCTGTTTTCTTGTGTCAGATCTTACTAAGTAATGGTAACACACAAGTAGTATCACTTATACTGCATCTGTATACCACTTTTAGTATTGACATGTATTTCGAGGTGGGCGAAATTAAACAAGAAGCTGCAGAAGAACTACAGCAACCCAAACTGTATGTTGTATCGGCTACGTGAATTTTATGTTTCCATTCCACGTTCTGCTCTATCTAATGCCTTCTTTTTTTTACGACAACTCGGTTCTTTCTTCTAATTCCAATTTGAGGTGCATCTTGGAAGTCCTGCGTTTGTGGTAGAACTATAAATCTGAGTAGAATTTGCTTTTGAGCTTCCTGCAATCCAGTTGAACAAGTTGTTCTCATCAATTGCAGAAAAGAAGAGATTTGGCTGCCTATGCTTAAATGGAAATGAAATGAAAAACAAATATATGACCACTTTATTAGGTATAAGGTTGTGTATAGTATAAGCGATATTTGTAAAAGCATAACATGCAAGACAAATACTAAGATGTAGCCTTTCTATAAATAATATAGCAAGAAAAGCATAAAATTGACCTAAAAAGTGAATAAATTGAAATTGAGGAAGCTATAGGAGTTGAAGAAAAGTTCCATTGTGAAAATAAAATGAGAGAAAAATGATGAAGAAGAAGATCTACCTCAAGATATTATACGCATCCTTTTGACATTCACAAAATTTTGAGATTTCTCACAAGAGTAGCAAGGATAACTTCTTAGAAGCACTATTCCAGCATGACCTCCTTTAATTTTAGGTCGTTCTAAGAACAAATATGTTGTGCTTAAGAGTATCGAATCAGTTACACAAAATTAAAATTAGAGGAAACTTTTGAATTATGGTTAAAAGAGGAAGTAGAAATAAAATTTGTTGCACGATCTATTCAATTTGTGAATTCGAACCTCATTGGACATTGAAGGGGCCACATGGAATTTCTTTTGCAACCTCACCTTATTAAGCATAGATAATTAATTTATAAATAAAATTGCCAATATATATTATATAAATTTTTGAGTTTTTGGTTTTCTTTATGAATGTCTCTTTGATTTCTACACAAATTAATTAGGTAGCTTATTAGTTCTAAATTATCCAGGAACAACTTACGAAATTAAAAAGCACACCATTATTAAAACTAAAATGATTTGTGAATTCGAGCCAAAGACTAAAATGATTCATTGGAACTTGAGGTCACATGTAATTTCTTTTGCAAACTCACCTTAATAAGAAGGTATTGGGTGCGCCCACATCACTGTGCACTAGGCTCATCCAAGTAAATATTCCACCTTAATAAGCCTACATAGTTAATTTATAAATAAGATTTCCGAAAAAAAAAAAAAAAATAATAATAATAATAATAATAATTGGAAATTGTTCAAAATTGTTTACTATGACCTCATGGCTCTTTGAATGTCTCAGGCGTGTAAATAGTACCCTCAACCTTATATCAACATTATACACCTGCTCAAATAATGTTCTCAATGGTTCAAACAAGGTATATCACTTTCACAGCTCAATAGGGCTTATGTCTGTATAAAATCTTAAAACCTAGGGTTTCAAAGGCCAAATACCAAATGACCATTTCTCTACGAAAATATCAACTTGTACAGCCTTGAATCAACTACTGAAACTTGCTCAAATGATAAAGAGTTCAACTTGCAGCAAGATAACATACATATATACTCATTAACAGAAGGCTAAACGAGAAAAACAAGTAACAGATGGAGGTTTGAGACATCAAACTCAACTACAACAAGAGTATGAACAAGACCACAAGTTCTGCAGTTGTAAAATGGCAAAATAAACTTGACTCAACCTCTGGATACATTTGAACTTGACTCAGGTATGGAATATTGAACCTCTGGACCAACCATCTACAGCAGAAAACCCTCAATACACAGCCTTGTACTTCATCTTCAATTGTACACTCACACTACATGGATTACTGATTTGAAATAGATTACAAATTAGTCTCAAAACTCAACATAAGGTCATCGTTTTTGGTGTCTGAGTGTATGTCAATATTGCTCGCAAGGATGCTCAAATTATGTCTCGACTCATTTTCTATAACAACATATATATATATATATGTAGGGTATAATGGAATGTAGTCCTACCCTAAAGAGGAAATCCACGTGGCATCATCTACCAATCATTGGCCAGAGAATGCTATGACATTCTCAGTGGAAAGACCACATTGCCCTTGCTAAAACTCACTATTTTGTCCTCTAGTGATCATGTAAATTGACAACTTGCATATATGTATACACCAGCAATATGTATCAAGCTCAGCGACTAAGCAATGCACAACAAGCTTCATTTTCTAACACTGGGACCACAGGGCATGTGAGAATGCTCATCAATTGCATTGATCAAAATACTCCTGTAAGAGACACTTGTCAATATACATAGTTTTCTGCAGTTGCAACTGAGGATACTTGATCAAATCGTGAATAAGAGCATTTCAATACAATATATACTATCACAAACAAGTGTATTATCATAGAATACAAATGTGAAAAGACTTAATTGCTCCTGAAGAACTCTGTACTCTTTTACTGAGCACACCAGATCTTGTGGGGGTGGCTTGGTTCTAACCAAATATCAACCACTGAACCAGTCCTGTAAACCCTAATTTGACGGTAACAAGCACTCTCAACACTCAAGCTATCTCAAGTGATATCACATGAATGTAAAATGACAATGCTACCTCTATAAGCTTCTGTAATGCACCGAGCACCCAAGAATCAATTTAAGCTAACTGAAATGGACATGTGACAACTTTTTGACATTTTAAAAGGCAAACCCTAATTCAAAGATGGGACCAACACATATATGTTGTGTTTAATAGTACCGAATTAGTGACATATAATTGAAATTAGAGGAAAATTTTGAATTCCGGTTTAAAGGGAAAGCAAAAATAAAAGAGAAGTGCTAATTGCAGTCCCTTTCACAATTGCACTTCTTATTCGTCACAATTCTTATAATTACACGTTCATTTATGAGATGTCTCCTTCCTTTATAGAAATTAAAAATATAAATTTTTAAGACAAAATTATCCTTTAATCTTTTCTTATTTCTTTCCTTTTATTCTCATCTCCTCATTTTTATCCCTTATATTACCAAATATATATATATATATATATGGGAATATATATTTACGGATTATTTTATTTCCTTTTTTTTAATTATATTTTAACTATATATATGTGCTATATATGGATTCATGTTCAATTACTATAATCACAATTCATATTATTTTCTTTCTTTTTGGATTTGCTAAAACGAGTAACATATTGATTATTTTATTTCCTTTTTTAAATCATATTTTAACTATGTATATTTATGTGTATATGAAGGTAGTTATTTACATATATATATATTTATTTATATACACACACATATTACACATTATATATACACATGTACATAAATTAAGTGAGGATAAAAAAAAAAAAAAACTATATAATTTGTGATTATATGAATTGAACATGAATCCAAATATAGCGCATATATATATAGTTAAAATATAATTAAAAAAAGGAAATAAAACAATCCATTCCCATAATATTATTTGTTTTGGCAATCCAAAAAGAAAAAAAAAAATATATTCCGGTATGTTTTTTTATGAGAAGGTTAAAGGGTAATTTTGCCTTAAATTTTTTTATTTTAATTCCTTAAAAGCACTAGACATCTCATAAATGAAGGAATTGTGACTAACAAGAAGCCGAAGATCTATTCAATTTGTGAATTCGAGCCTAATGCCAAAGGCTAAAATGATTCTTTTGCAAACTTACCTTCATGAGAAGGTATTGGATATGCGCATAGCACCGTGCACCAAGTTCATCCGAATAAATATTCCACCTTAGTAAGTCTAGAATCTAGATAGTTAATTTATAAATAAAATTTCCAAAAAAAAGAAAATTATTCCAAAGTTACTATGACCTCATAACACTTTGAATGTCTCTTTGATTGCTACGCAAATTAATGTTAGTTCTAAATTATCAAGGAACAATTTACGAAATTAAAAAGCACACCATTATTAATACTAAATTTATATCAGTCTCTCCTTTATCTTCTATCTAGATTTTTACCCATAAAGCAGTTGAAATTCACATGCATTCACTCAATGCTACAAACCTAACCATATAAACTCTACCGCCCTAACAGTGGCTTATCTTTTCCACCTTCACAGGAAACCCCATTTCCCTCCCAGCTTTTTCTTCCATCTCCTTCAACAAACTAATTGAATATGACAGCCACATCTCTTTTCAACAAAAATATCATTTCTCACGAACCCATTTCTCAGAACCAATTTTAGATCAAAAAATGGCTCATGAAGGTGATCAAGAACCAAGAAATCTCCATTACCCACTCGAAGCAAACTGCTACAGAGTTCTGGACGAGATTGGGCAAGGCGTGAGTGCCATTGTGTACAAGGCCATATGTGTCCCCTTGAACTCGACTGTGGTGGCCATTAAAGCCATAGACCTCGATCGATCTCGAGCCGATCTCGATGATGTTCTGCGTGAAACCAAGACCATGTCACTCCTCTCTCACTCCAACATCCTCAGTGCTCATTGTTCATTCACTGTGAACCAAACACTCTGGGTGGTCATGCCTTTCATGTCCGCAGGCTCTTTACAGTCCATCGTATCATCTTCTTTCCCGGACGGCTTGTCTGAATCATGTATTGCAATTGTTCTCAGAGACACGTTGAATGCTCTGTGTTATCTTCATGATCAAGGCCACCTTCATAGAGATGTGAAGGCGGGTAATATTTTGATGGACTCGAACGGTGCTGTAAAGCTAGCAGACTTTGGCGTCTCTGCTTCGATTTACGAGCCGAGTTCGGGTCGAGGGTCGTCGGGATCATCGTCCGGGAGGCTCACCGACGTCGCCGGGACGCCATATTGGATGGCACCGGAGGTGATACACTCGCATACAGGGTACAGTTTCAAGGCTGATATATGGTCTTTTGGTATCACCGCGTTGGAGTTAGCTCATGGAAGGCCACCTCTGTCTCACCTCCCTCCTTCGAAGTCCCTCCTCATGAAGATCACAAAGCGGTTTCGATTTTCGGATTATGAGAAGATCTACCAGAGCCTGAAGAACAAGAAATTCTCGAAATCTTTTAAGGACATGGTTGCTTTGTGCCTTGATCAAGACCCGTCCAAGAGGCCTTCTGCTGAGAAGCTATTGAAGCACTCCTTTTTCAAGAATTGCAGAGGCTCGGATTTTCTGGTGAAGAATATCTTGCAAGGGTTGCCAAGTGTGGAACAGAGGTTCAAGCTATCGAAGCTTCAACGCCTGGTTTCGATGAGCAAATCTGAGGAAGAAGATGAAGGGAGTGAAGGGTCTTCACTGGGTGATAATAATGACAAACAGAGGAGGATTAGTGGGTGGAACTTCAATGCAGATGGTTTTGAACTAGACCCGGTGTTCCCAACTGATAAAGCAGATGATCATATTGTGAAACTAGTTCGATTTGGTGGCGAAACATTCATTGGTGGAGATGAAGGAAGAGAAACCCAAGTTTGTGGTCAAGTTAGTGAGGGGTCAAAAGAGATTGGTGGTGGTGGTGAGGCTGAGATTGGTGGTTCGGCGCGGGTTGATAGGGAGGTGATGATGGGGAGTCTTCTATTTCTGAAGAACAGTCTGGATGATCAGAGAAAGCAGGTGATGAACTTGATTGGTCTGCTTCGTGGGGAGGAGACTGTGGAGGTGAGCAGAGAAGAGGAGATGATGCAAATGATGGAGAGATTGAGGATGGAATTGGAGAATGAGAGGAAGAAGAACTTTGAATTGAAGATGGAGTTGGAATTTTTGAAATTGCAGCTCTGAAAAATAAGGTCATTTGATTTCAGCAGTCTAAGTAATCTCTTGCTTCTTTGTTTGTTCATTTTATTTGTGTTTGCTTTAATAGGAACATTAATAATGTTTTTTCACTACAAGAAATAAGAACCGAATCACTAACAAAGATTGGATGAAATTGATCCGTTTGTGATGTTCCGTTTTCCCATAACTATTGTGAAATCCAATTTGTGGACTTTTGTCATTTGGCTTCATCAAGTTTGATATATACATTTATTTTTTATTTTTATTTTTATTTTTATGGCAAAAAATTATATTAGAAGTTAGTGGGTTCCAAGGTTCGAAGTCGGGCTCTGGGATAACGGGAGCAACCCAACCACTGGTTTACCAAGATATTCACAAATTAGATACATGCTTCTGAATAGTAATTTTTGACAATAGCCATTCACTAATTTTGACATTGTTTACCCAGAACAAGAGTTAGTATCATTGGAAGGTTGAGTTTTATCATTGTATCAAGCAATAAAACCGACTGTAATATTCATTTGAATTCAATTTTTATTTTTTATTTATTTAAATTTATTTATTTATTATTATTATTTTTTAAAAAAGTGAATGTGAACTATGTTTGTGTACATGCATATATACACAAACACATTTGAAGTACCATTAGTTTTTTGTTCTGTAAAAAAATGTGTCTTTCTACGGGACTTTAATGATGTGACAATGGATGTTATTTTCCGTCTGCATGCACTAAATTTTCATTTTCATTTGAAAAATTGCAGTTTGGATGTGCAATCTACTTGGCTGGCGGATATTTGTGGGTTGAGCACCAAGAGGCAAGTGACTTTAATGATGTGTGACAATGGATGTTATAGGCTGTTCTTTCCCTGTAAATCTGTTGCAGCTTCATAATTTCATTGAAAAAATAGCATATAATATATATATATATATATATATTTATTTATATTTGTGTGTATATATATATATTTTCCTATTGAAATCTCATCAATTTGGAATATATCTCCTAGTACTTTTGGGTGTTGAAGGTAAATCATGATCACAGATTAGATGAAATTCATGATGAAATGTTTGCCATTCAGATTAGGATTTTGTATGAGTCCATTTGGTTTACTGGCAGATTTGCTTGGACGTACTGAACTAGTATTTTATGCAACTATATAAGAAAAGGAATGCAAGTAAATGTGTTGGATAATGTGACATATATGCATTAGGATTATAATATTGAAAAAGGTCATTAAAACTTAATTGTACTTAATTGTAACGGCCCAAAATCCAAGGATCCGAGTCGCCATCCAGGTCCTTACCCAAATCCATTAACCTAAGGGCATTATGGTCATTTTACATAGTAAATTCGGCAGATATGGTTGATTCTATCTTATTTATCATTAAAGAAGTCAAATCTGTCTGTTACGTTGAAGTCCCAGACCAACGGAACAAGTCCCCCAAAACAGTCCCTAAAATCCTTAGTTGAGCGCTTGGTTGGTGCCCTCCGAGTGCTCGAAGGGTGTCCTGGGCACCCTTACCCGCGTGGGCGTGGGCATAGCCCGAGTGATTGGCTAAGGAAATTCCCCTCCGGAATTTCTCGGCCAAATGGCCGAGCGCTCACAGCAAGGACTGCAAGCGCTTGAAGGAACCCAGAAAATGGGATTTTTGCTCTTTTTCATTCTCTTTCCCATTCTCGAGCATATATGTGGTCATTTTGACCTTGGTGCCCCAGTCTCAACTCACAAGCATGCAAAAATAAGTGGCAACGTTGTCATAAGACATCTTATCACATTTAGTTACATCATTAAACTTCATAATACTCCAATACTTGTAATGTTGGTAAAATATGAACATGGTTAACAATGTCTTCATTTACATGCCTAAATTGTATCAAAAGTAGTCCAAAAGAATATAGCCCCAACTTTGTGACCATTAAAGTCTTAAATACAATGTTTTACATGGTCTCAACGAATAAGGTTATCTTTACAAAATAATTATCTTCAACTACGCATTGGTTACAAAAATTTCAAAAGGGTGAGTTCTTCATTTTCATCTATGCCTGTGGTGGTACATCATCCATTACGCCCTTGCTATGTCTTGAAAATGTTAGAGGAAGGGGTGAGCACCAAGGCTCAGTAGAAAATGCTTAAGGCACCAACTTTAGTCTCTCTTTGGTTAAGCAACACATAAAAAGGTTTAAAGAAAATTGGGATCATACATTAGGGATTCCATGGAATTCCAAATCATAGTTCAATTACAACATTTGTCACGTATACAATTTATCTCAAGTATGCATGAAATTGCAATGAAATGCATAACCGTCCCAACCTTGGTCCTAAACCAACCCAACTTACACTGAAATCAGCTGACTGACTTTACCGAGGCGATATTGATTAACTATCCTTGGCCTCAAATTCGACGACCATTTGGGGCTAGTAATCAATGTTACATCTCCAATAACCGGCACGCACTCCGTCTAGGTCAACTTAGCACTGAACTCGCGAAATTCGATTCTTTTATAAAATCCATTTCACAACCCTTTCTATTTTGACTTATTTGACATTTCTATTCAACCTTCCCACTATCCATTTCACAACCCTTTTTATTTTGACTTATTTGACATTTCTATTCAACCTTCCCACTATTTCATATCATGTATATAAATCAATGCATCAACTTAACTTCAATTTAATTTGTACAACAATAATGACATAGGCATAATATTTATTAGAAATCAAACGTAACCATGCTCATCATTGAAATTCCTTCATCATAATCATGGTAGCATGTAACGACCCGGACCCGGAGGCTTAAACCATTAGCCGGGTCCTTGCCCGAACCCGAGGTCACCAAGGTCAAACTTGTCATATCTTGAATCCAAACGTCATCATTACACTTGAATTATACATTTAGATGGCTTCAAACGACATCCCAATGCTTAGGGTGACAATTGCCGAAGAGAGGAATGAAGGATGACCAAACAGCTTTATTTCGGTCGAACGAAGTGGAATTTCGGTCGACCGAAGTGAGCTCCCTATTTCAGTTGACCGAAATGGTGTTTCGGTTGACCGAAACCTAAGATCCCGAGAGCATGCAGGAGAATCGGTCGACCGAAGTGCCATTTCGGTCGACCAAAATGGTCCTGACGAACCCTGGACCTGATGCTGAGATGCTGCACTTATGAAGAAGAATAGAAATGGGCTTGAAGACTTTGTAACTTGCTTTAAAACTGTTATACGGACAATTCTAATGACAATACCACCTATCACAATCGTAATCATCAACGTTTTAGTTGGATACAACGTCTTTAAAATACTTTCAAATAGTAAAACATACATGGTCTCCACATTTAATTCAATTTACATCAAATAGTGCAAAAGTACATAGTTGAAATATAAGGCTATGTTTGCTAGCTTAGATACATTTCCAAAATAGTGAATATACAAAAGAATGACCTAAATACAAAGATAACAAAATAATGGACTTCAAGTATCCTTTAGGCTTGTGACGGGTCGGCATTCATAACTTTCTTTCCCACTCTTGAAAAATGTTAAATTTAATGGGGTGAGCAAATTGTTCAGTAGGTGGCACCTAAGATACACCTCTTGTATCACCGTGAATCCAAATAAGGAATAGAACAATAGGAAGTGGGGTCATATTATGTTGGGATAGTACAACATAATATTCAATCTCAGCATAAACAATATGGTGCTATGGAAATGCAATGCATGCCGATGTCACTCCCCATTTTTAACATTCAAATCCATCACTTTCAAAATGTTAATATAACCCGCCCTTTGGTGACCCCGCAGTGACACGAGAGAAGGATTGGCTAATGTCCCTGACCCTTGGTACCACTGCAGCGTCATTTTGGGCCCAGTTAACTCAACCACGTTAGGGCGATCTCCCTAGTTCCCTCTAGGTTATATTAACACGCCGGCCCTTTGGTGACCCCGCGACGACCGGGATTTCTCGAAATCATTTTAATCAAAACATTTCCCTAAAATCCTTTTTTCATTTATTCCAAATCATTTCCCTCTATTATTGCCCAATGATATGCATGTGTGTCTTATGCTTTCAATGCCATGGAAATAAGGGATTTTACACTACACAATCATGCATACTTTACATTCATCATCTCTAGTAAATTAACAACACAATAGAC
>JAOTQH010000001.1:1470425-1483337 GCA_025631255.1 Cornus kousa | reverse complement strand
GATTTGATTTGAGCAAGATACATGTAGTTGTGAATGATTAGGACAATAGAGTAGCATGAGAAAGAGATAATCAGATATGGATTTGATTTGGATCTTATTAGATTTAACCCAAATAACAATACAAACCACCCTTTTTATTTTTATTTATTTATTATTATTATTATTATTATTTAACTCGGACAAGTATTTTAAGACAGCCTTAAAAAAAGAAATAAGGGTAATTAAATTGGGACAAAGAAAGTATCATTTAGTATGACCTTACACCATATACTTGTTTCATCTCCAAAAGTCAGATTGGCACATAGTTATAATGCCCATTGGTGTGAAGGACTCAGCCTTGCTAAGGAGGTGGTTGCCTGATTGGGATCTCCTCTGTCCTTCATACGCCCACCGTTGGAGCCACCAGACTGAATTGATTTGGAGACAATGCCTATTAGACAAAAATAACTAAATTAAAAAATAAATAAAATTAATTTGGGGAAAGTGACTTAGACAATGTTAAGTCTAGGGCTTCTTAGACTATTAATGTCTTTGGACCAACTGTTCGCCTTGCTTTGCTTGTTTGGGCTTGGCCTTCTAATGGCCTGCTCTATGTTTTGGGGGCTGTGGCCCATTTGTACGTATCAAAAGTTCACACACACACACACACACACACACACATATATATTAACTTCAATTAATCATGAAGTTAATGCCCTAGCAAGTAGTCAAGTTCTGTAACACTGCAATCCAAATTTATTTTCTATCCGAATTCCAAAACAAATGAGTTCCATAATTTCAGTTTATTATAAATTTTAATATAATTTTTAATTGCCAAAGTGCAAAAAAAATACTCCAAAGGTTTCACCAACTGAGCACCATTGTGGTATAAAAGTGAGCAAATTATTCCCTATAGTTTTAAAAGTGCACAATTTGCCCCCATGGATTTCATTTAACACCACTTTCTATTTAATGTCATTGTGTATTTATCAAATTATCCATTATAATAATTATTTTTTTAAGTAAAAAATATATAAAAATCAAAATATCCTAAATGCCATCTATAATAACTTGAGCCATTGCATGATCTTAAATTATTTGTAACTCTTCATGTGGGTTCATGCAAGTGCATGTGCGCGCGCGCGCGCGGACGTGTGGCTGGCGTAGTAGTGTGTATCAATGAGTAATGGATGCATGCTTTTGAGATGAACTACACACACACACACACACACAAGTGTTTAGTTAGTTTTGCCAAGTTAATTATTATATAATTATTAAAGTTTTGCTTGTGAGTTGATAGTGGATGTATGCTTGTGATTTGTCGATCATGTTATTTGGATATGTTTAATAATATAATAAAAGTTATTAAAATTTAAGCAACTATAGATAATTGGAGTGATAATTGTTAAGTAAATTTATAATCTATGTGTTGACTCCACATACATCTAAAATTTAAAATGTTTTATTATTATTATTGTTGTTGTTGTTATTATTAATGATAAAGTAATATTTGTATCACGTGTTACTTTGATTCATGTCTATTTGGTATCAATTTTAGGTTGAATTGTCCTGATTATACATATTTCACCAATTTTAACCTTTGACTACATACCTTTCATATCATCAACTACACCATATTACATTACAAACCATTTGATACAGTTATATTGAAGAGATAGAAATGAAATAAATGCATGTGAAAATGTAAATGATCCAAGAATAGTGATATATTTATATATATATATATATATTTTATACAACTTACCATAATCAGATATAAAAATATATATATTTAAATGTTAAAATGAACTTACCTCGGAGGAAGAGCATATAGAGTAGATACAAATGGAAATGAGAGATCAAAAACTCCATATTGGAGGATATTTTCGAAATTAATATCAATAACGGACATCACAAAATGAAGTCAAAGTGACTAAAGGGACAAGTTGCTCACTTTTAAAAAGAGACATACTTACTCATCTTATAAATATTGTGTTGACTTCGTAGAAACTTCATGGGAGTTTTTAACAATTTTGCTTTTTTTATTTGTAGACTTCTCATGAAAATAATTTGGAGGTTAGTTTAGGACTAATCCATTATCAAACTAAAATCAATCACGGTTTCAAATCATCAAAACCTGATTAAATCAAGTAGAATCCGGCACAATCAAAACTCTAATTTCAAAAGTGAGGTCCACTGAGTGATTGGCCATTGAACCAAGTTCAAGACACCCAAAAAAAGTCAAGCGTAGATTAAAACCACCTCTTTCGACCCCTCGTTTGTCACCGACCCTGTTTGTAATAATAATAATAATACATATATAGAAATTTGTAGTGTATATATTTAACGGTCACATTTATATATTTTATATTGTAATTTGTAGAGTTTGTGCCCTATCTTATTACAAATTCATTTTATTTTATTTTTTTTCTAGAGAGAAATAGAGAGAGGAGGAGCGAGCAAGCCCTTCTTGTTTCCGTATCTCCTCACTGTTGTTCTTCAATAAAACGTATAAATAACACACAAAAATTCTCAGCATAAATAATAAATTGTAATAATATTCATTTCCGCCTCTGCTCTGCTTCTCTTTCGACCTCAAACATTTTTCTCTCTCTTCTCCGTTCGCTATTCGAACTCAACAACAGCTTCATTTCGCCATTTGACAAAGCTTTGTTCTTTCTTGCAGGTATGTATTAACCCATTCGATCTGTGCATTTCCTTTTCGTGTTTTGACTTTCTTGATTTGTTTCTCCTGTTTTCAATTGTTTTTCCTGTTTTAGGGTTTATTTATGAGGGTTTTTTTTTTTTTTTTTTGGGGGATATTTCATGGCGATCTTATCTGTTTATGGGGACGAGTTGTTTGGTATTGTTCGATGTGGGTTCTGTTGAATTGGGCTCATTTCGCAGGGTTTAGTTTATGCTTTCCCTCTATATATCTTTTATGCTTTTGGGTTTTGTTAATTATTGATTCATTTCCAAATGTATTTTTTGATTTTTCTAAGAATTACAAATTTAGGGTTTATCGTACTTTGTGGGTTTGGATGTGGGCATTTGGTCATGAGAATTTTCCAAGGTGGGGTTGAGAAATTTCATGATGCAATTCTGTTGGGAATCCTAATTTTCCAATCTGTTAATTTCGACTGAAAATGTTTAATGGGGGTTGTTTCTATTATTTTGGTAAAGGACACATTTTTGGTAGGCTTATGATTCTGTATTGAAGTTTTCAATATCATAATTGAGAAAGGAGGAGAATTGCATATGATGGGTTGTTATTTTGTTATGAAAAATATACCTTTGGAGCTTATTTTTGATAGTTTTCCGTTGTGTTTTATTTTTCTTGCAGTGGGCGACGTTGAAAGAGTGTCCAGGGAGTTGTGAACTGGGGAATGGCTGCAAATGCGAGCGAAGAGTCTGGAATTGGAAGGGATTTTGACGGGGTTTCATATGGGGAGCAGCGTTGCCAATCTGGAGAAATGGCAGAGTGGAGATCCTCCGAGCAGGTAGAAAATGGAATCCCATCAACATCACCTCCTTACTGGGATACTGACGATGAAGATGACTGTGGTACGATGTTTGTTTTGTTCAGTTTTTTTTTTTTTTTTTCCTCTTCTTCTTCTAGTTGCAACTCACGCACACTTACAAAGGCTTTTGGTCTAATGGTATAACCTCCTTATCTTCAAAGAAGAGGATGGGGTTCGAGCCGGGCATGGGCAAAAAAGTGTGTGTGTTTGCTTTACCATCTTAAAAAAAAAACTCACACACACTTGTCTCTTCTCTTATGAGACTTGAACCCCTGACCTCTCTTTGGAAAGTAAGAGGCTGATACCGCCAGGCCATTGGCCCGTTGGTGTCTTCTTGACTACCATGCTTTTTTTTTTTTTTAAACCATTTTTTTTTCAAATTAGGTATGAAAACAAAAAGAAGTGTTCACTTTTTGGCATTATTCTCTGTTAACCTACTCTTGGGTTTTGGATTAGTTCAGTACTATTAAAAGTAATTACTGATTGAAGATACTTCTAATTTTTTTCTTCTTCATGCCACAAGAAAATCATACTTGATCATGGAAAACTGGACTATATAATGTAGAGAGGGCTGCTAATAGCCTCTAGATAATGGTCACAAAGTTGTTGTTTACAACTAACAAGTAGCTATTTTTCTGGCTTAACTTATGGCTACACGCTACATAACAAGTATTCAACATCATAGGATACTGTTATTGAAGTTATGTATTTTACGTGAATTAAACCTCTAGTCATTGAATATTTCTTTTCAATAGATTCTCTTAATAAAAATATTTTCATTTATATTTTCTATTGATACAAGTCATTATGTTTAATTAAACTATAATTTTTTAATTACTCGTGTAATGGCAATATGTATGAACTCCTAACATTCTTTTTGATAAATAAATATATATTGAAAAGAAACCATTTCGAATTTGACCTAACTACATTTAGTAGGGGTGGCAATTTGTTTTGTTGGGTCATAATCATGTCGTGTTAACATATGAGTATTTTGCTAAACAAGCTAACCCGAACACAACCCTTTTAATAATTATGTCAAGGACACTTGAAATGAACACAACCCGTTTATTAAAAGGGTTACACGGGAAACCGGGTTAACTCTTTTAATTTACATGATTGATGTAACTTGTTTATTAATTTAAGTATAGAACTTAAATTTACAATGACAAATTGAGATAATTGAAAACAAAATTCATGAAAATGAGAATACTTTGGACAAGACAATTATACAAAAGAGCGAAATACAATATTTATATTGAAATAATAGGAATGATTATAGTAATTGGGTTAAAACAGGTTATCGGTTAATCGGGTTGACTTGACACGATATAACACGATTAATTAAATGGGTCTATTTGGGTTAAACGGGTTGAGCTCCAAAATAAGAACACGGAATTATTAATTAAACAGGTTGACACAATTATGACACAAACACGTATAAGGTCAACCCAAATCTGCTAACATAGTGTTGTGTTTGAGTCGTGTTAGCAGGTCGTGTCGAATTTTGCCACCTCTAACATTCAGTCCTAGAGTGTGTAGGATATTATTTTTGGAAAACTGCTTCTAATTTTAGAATTAAAAGCTTTTTTTCATTTCAAGTTTATATATTTTTCACTCTTTTAAAATGAGCTGTGTGGATAAGAGTATCTACAATCCAGCTAATTGTTATAATAACATGCCAACAATTTTATAAAAAAAAAAAACACTCAAAAACTGATTTTTGCTACACCAAGATACGCGAAATAAAGAAAATAACATACTATGAGGAGTACAAGCCACCAAGCTATGCACAAGTAGAGGATCCACTCATCCGTTATTCTCATTGCCTGTTCTACAACACTGGAATCTTCCAAATTCAAGTGTAAGACTTCATCTAGAAATGCTGCCCAAACAATGGTAGACCCTTTATTAAGAAAATTTAAAATTGGCTACTAGAGCTACTCAATCTTTCTCCATCTACCTCTTTCAATAAAACCTTGTCATGCACTGATTTCACGATAGAAATTATAATTACTCTTCCAAACAAGGTATCTTCTGTGTTTCTAGAAATCATACAACTTACCCAAAGAAATCAACTACTGGATCTAATCAAATTGTTTTTTCAAACTGTTTCTTTTGGGTTAATCAATATCCTCTCCCAAACTTGGGACTGCCATGGTTATATTATATGTACTGATTCACATTAGCCATTCATTCCAATCAGATTGCGCTATTAAAATCTTTCAGTTTTGGGTTTATAAACTCTCTCCCAGAACGTTGGACTGCAATGCCTGGGAAAAAAGTGGAGGAAGGAAAGAAAATTTGGATGCCATACCACAGTATATGTACTGTTTGATAGCTCTCTATATTCAGACTTTTTGATTAAATATCTGTTTTCTAGATTTGCAATCTCTTTTGTTTTATTTTCCTACGAATCTTACTGAGTTGAAGCTCTCAATTTTAAAATAAAATATCGGGAATAGTACACCCTCTGTAACTTGCAGTTTTATAAAGATTAAGTTTCATTGTTTTATTGCAATAAATGTTTTCAAATTTCCCTGTTAAAATCCTTGAATGCTTTTTTTTTTTCTTCCTGCTTTTCCAAATCATACATCTGTTATATAGTCGAAATTGTTCATAAGCTGTTTATTAATTTGTAGGGCCAAAACCTTCCGAGTTATATGGAAAATATACGTGGAAGATAGATAAATTTTCACAGATCAACAAGAGAGAACTTCGTAGTAATGCATTTGAGGTCGGCGGCTACAAATGGTATGATCTGTCAGAGATTCTTTTGTTTGTCCCTATCTATAGTTATTGTAAACGTGGATTCTCATTCTTCATACGCTCGTGTACATAAACATTGATGTATCATTGTAGCAAAGTTCTGTGCTGTATATATTTATATATTTGCATCTGACTGCTTTGAGACACATTGATGTACAGATTCAGGCATGCATGCTTTGTTCATGCCCGCGCACAAACACACCCCCTCTCGAGTAACCTCTGTCAGCTCCAACCATAAGATGCTTTCAGTTTCAACATCTTGAATCTTCAGTACCCTTCAAATTGGGTTATTGACATTCACTATGTTTTATGGACTCTAGGGAATGTGTGAATTAATTGTATCAGACACACAAATAGAAAGCATATGCTATAATTTAAGTTTTATATATTTATGCATAAAACTCTCTTAATATGTTGCTATTTGTTTAATATTATTTTGAAACTGAGCAATGTATCTATGTTAAAAACTTCATATTACATAAATTACCATTTTTATGATAGAAAATAAAAGATCATTAAAAATATATGAATATTTAGTCAACCGTGCCTTAGATTTAGGTTTGATAAATCTGATGCTTAGGTACTTATCAAAATAAATAAATAAATAAATCTGATGCTTAGGCGCATACCAGCATCAAGCACATGTACCCGAGTCTATGTTTCATCAGACATGCATACATGTTCTTCATTCTGGTTGAATAGAAAATTTCTAGTGCTGGGCTAGCATTTGAGGTTTTACTAGTTCTCAGTAGGTGGGAGTCAGAGGCTTGATAAGATGCAAGTGGAATTTGTCCTTGGATAGGCCTGTGCTGACCCCTGACACCTCTGAGCAAATGCTTTCATGTTGTGTGTGTGTATGTGTGTATATATTAACATGACCATAGTAACATCACATTGTCAACAGTTTTGTGTGTGCTAAATGCTTGAACTCATATAATATTTTTATTGAGGTTTACTTTTACTTATCTTGTGAATTGAGGACTGCGTATGTGTCCTCCTTATATGGGTGTACGAAGTTTTTATATACGATACAGTTACAACTCACACACTATAGTAATGATTTTTATGCAAAAAGTTGCTGCATTGTTCTAATTAAGCCCCTTGGTGTGGTGGCAGGTACATTTTAATTTACCCCCAAGGTTGTGATGTCTGCAATCATCTCTCTTTGTTTCTGTGTGTGGCAAATCATGACAAGCTTCTTCCAGGTAGGATAACATTTAATGATTTACAGGTTACATTGATAATTAACATTCTTGTTTTTAGTTAATATTATGTGCTTCTTTTGTTATAACAGGATGGACCCATTTCGCACAGTTCACAATAGCCGTGGTGAATAAAGATCCAAAGAAATCTAAATATTCTGGTTGGTTGTTTAGATATTTTTTAGTTGTGATGGAGTTTCTAATTTTAATGATTTTCATCACTGATACATTTAATGAAAATGCAGATACAGTACATCGATTCTGGAAGAAACAGCATGACTGGGGATGGAAAAAATTTATGGAGCTATCAAAAGTGTTGGATGGATTTATCAATGCTGATACTCTTATTATTAAAGCTCAAGTCCAAGTTATCAGGTGTTCACCAAGAAATTTTCTCAATTATTATTGGTCTGTGTTTCTCATATGTTCGTTACTGTTGATTTCATTTGCTGTTAAAAATAGCAGGTTTCAAACTTATAAAATTTGATTCGGTTGGAATTCTTAATTTTTTAACTTTGGGTTCAATTGCTTTGGTTGATGAATTATTTGATAGTTTTTGAATAGTCCTGTGACCTGAAAAATCTTCCCCCCCACCCCCCCCCCGTCTTTCTCTGTTCAACCGTTATAATTATCATGGATGTTTTAAATTATATATTTGTTCAACCGTCATAATTATCAAGGATGTTTTAAAATATATATTTGGTCATGCATACATTAGATAATGTAAGGTCTTAAAAAATGATTTTTGTTTAGGGCCTGTTTGGTATCTACTTTGTTTTTGTTGTTTTTGTTTTAGGCCCGCTACAGTAGCCCAAAACATGTTTGGTTGATTATATTTTGTTTTGCACACTTATAAAACATTTTAGTAAAAAGCCTCAAAACATGTTTTTTTTTATTTTTTATTTTTTTTATAAGTAAAATTTTATTGAAAACGCTCAAAAGGGGAGCGGAACCCAAAGACAACACAAGAGCCAAAAGGCGCCTTAGACCTTCAAAGAGGCCAAAAAACAATAATCTCCTCTATAGATCTATAATCCCTCCCTGAAACCCAACAAAAAAGAGTGGAAATAATAGAGAACTTAAGCATAGAAATAGGTTTCTTTTTTCCATCAAAATATCTCCTATTTCTCTCAAGCCAAATGCACCACCAAATACAAAGAGGCGTGACCCTCCAAGCATCCCGAATGAGAGCCCCAACATAGACACCTCTCCAAGCCTCAATCAACCCTCTAGAGGAACCAGGCATAACCCAATGGACCCCAAATAATCCAAGCATCAAATTCCAACAGTCCCTGGCCATGCTGCAATGTAAAAGAAGGTGATCAACTGTCTCCTCATCACACAAGCACATATAACAATGATTAACCACCACCTGATTCCTCCTCCTCAAATTATCCTGGGTTAAGATCTTACCCAAGACGGAAGTCCAAGCAAAGAAGGCTACCTTGAGAGGAGCCTTAGAACGCCAAATGGTCTTCTATGGGAAAAGAACACCGGAATCACCAGAGAGGCACCTGAAAAAGGATCTAACCTCGAAACGACCTTGCGAGTTAGGATCCCAAAGCCAACAATCCGACTCCCCAACAGTGATCACCTGGCGATACAGAAACTCCAAAAAACGAGAAACATCCTCAATCTCCCAGTCCTGAAAGTGCCTTCTAAACTGAACATCCCAAGTCAGTCTCCCGTTATCAAGGTGATAACAGTCGACCACCATGGCCTGACGTTGAGAAACAATCCTGTATAGCCGTGGAAAAACGAGAGCGAGAGCGAGAGCGAGAGGAATCTCCCCACACCAAAGAAGAAGAAGAAGAAGAAGAATTCGAGACCAAGTTTGTCTGCTTGTGGCTGGAATATTGTACAAGACTTAACAAGACTCACATTATAAGTGGTGATGGATTTGCAACTGAAGAGGTTTGGAGGTGAATAAGCTTATTACTAATTTAACAGTTGAAAATCAAAGAAATGACGAACAAAATACATATAAAATTGAGTGGTGAGTTGAATCCTAGCTGGGGACATCAATTCAACAACTTTATTTTGACAACATAAATATCACAAGATGATCACTGGCACTGACTAAGTCAAACAATCCTTCTGAACGGATGCTACTCTCACGTTCTGCGTGCAAATTGGCGCTCTGAGAGCAAATCCTTCATCAATTCGCAAATTCAATTTTGCAAATCCTTGAATTCAATTTGAGAATCCCCAGATTCATAACTATTTCTCACGTTGCACTTCTTTAAAAATATACTATAATTTTTGTATTTAAAGTATTACTAATATTATGTATATCTAATATAGAAGAAATAAGATTAATATAAATCAAACACATTTCCTCGTGTTAATGAAATTACATTTTTATTATTCCACAATATACTGGAGGCGTTCTTGAGTCTAAACTGACCGTGTCGAAATAAGCTTTCCAATGGTAGCAATTAGAGATTCAGATTCGTCTTGTACCTCAAGTTATTCAAGTTTTAGTGAGTGCGGTTATCTTTTTCAATCCTTAGCCTGATAATTAGGCCTTCGAGTGCCATTTCTTTGGTCCGTTCTTGAGTCTAAACTGACCGTGTCGAAATAAGATTTCCAATGGTGCCAATTAGAGCTTCAGATTCATCTTGTAACTCAAGTTATTTGAGTTTTAGTGCAAAAATATAAAATGTTGCAGACCTTTGTTGCTGATTCATGCAATTCCAATACCAATTATTCACATGATGATTGATTCAGTGATAGTTTCAGAAGTAATAATCTGACCAAATTTTATATTTTGCTGTTTCCACACTCGCTCTTGCTACCGCTCTATGTGACTTAGGGCATACTATATAAATAAAGAATGTTCTCGTTAGGCTTAGTCCTTACCTAATCTCTATTAGGACTATTTAATAAAAATCAATAACTATGATTAAATAAAAAATTATTATTGTTAAATACCATTATTATTTTAATTTAATTCTATAATTATGATACGAAAACATTTACAAAAAATTTATCCTTACATATAGAGACTATCTATCATACTCTGCGAGTCACTCTTGGGTGATATGGGTGTAAGGCTGTGAGTCTTTTCTTAGAAACATCTTTTCTTCCTTGAGAGTAATTTATATATTGAGTTTAGGGCAACCTCAACTCAAGATCGGTACAACTTTGTCTCTCTTCGGGCACGCGGATATGGGCTGTATCTTGGAGGTGTATTAGACCGTTAGCATCTGCACATAGGGAGGCCATATGACTTTAGGACAGTGCCTAGCATGTCTCTCATTATCCAGGTCAGTTATTTCCTACTTATTTTAATCTTTTTTTGAAAGAAATTTTATTGTTTTCTTTTTTTTTTAATGGGCAAGAAACGCACATATATTGAAAGAATTGTTAATTCATATTGATGTATCACTCATTATGTATTATTCATTGTGTATCAATAAAATTTGATGTATGGTGTTCTACTGTTGTTAGTATCTTAAAATATTTGTGCTAATTCCCCAACAATCTCATCCTATGTATATATATGCTGATAAATTATGGGGAAACCGTATCAGGTATGATTTCCTGTCCTGAGCTTCTGAAATCAGTTTAGTGTAACGCGATTTGCATATACCCAAGGGAAAGGTTGTTGTTTCCCCTTGTGCGTTTTAATTTGCAACCTAATGGAATATTAATAAAGCAACTTCAAATTGCATGTACAACAAAGACCATTAATAATTAACCCTAAACCCTAAAATCGTAAAGTAAAAAGTGTGTGTGTGTGTGTATATGGCTGAGCTAATTGACCGTGAACGTTCTAAGAATTGGAAACTGAGGAGAGAAAAAGAGGAATAATCAACCTGGTGGAGCTTACTAAGATGGATGCAACCAGTGGACTTGTCAAGTTCTCCGCCAAAATTGGCCCCACTTCTCTGCATCGCTTCCCACTCCTCAGCGGTGCTTATTCTGTAAACGAATTCTTCTTCTTCACTTGCATTCACCACCACTCCTTCGCTCCTACCACTACTACTACCACTCATACTTGCCGCTTTCAGTTTGGGGAAAGAAAGATGAACCCACACAAGTGAAATGGATTACATATTCAGCACTTCATTTCTTTCTTTTCTTTTATTTATTTATTTTTTAAAATAAAGTTTTCAAATAGAGGAAGAAAATTATTAAAAATAATGGCGGTACTTCATCATTGCACTATTAAAATAAAAACAAATGAAAAAAAAAAAAAAAAAAAAAAAAAGGAATGCTTCTCACTACACAATAATTTAATTACTACAAATTTTTATAAAAACAAAAAATTAATTAATTACTTTAAAAATTAATAATAATAAGACAATAATCACTATCACATGATAGATAAATAGTAGATTTATTTTATGGGAGTTTATCAATTTATCTCTTTCTGAATCAAATTCTTTCAGATACAAGATAATCTTAAATAAATAAAGAGCAGGATAAGGAGACCGAAAGGTATCTCCGTATTAATCACCGAATTCTCACTATTTTTGCGAGCAAAAGAGTCCATCATGTGCAAGTAAAAAAACAAAAGCTGGGAATGTGATCGTGAAAAGGAACAACCGGAAACTCAGAAGTATAGAGAAAACTTATATTTATCCTTTCTTTTTTTGCTTTTTTTTGTTATGTAGTATCTTTTAGAATTTTTTTTCATAATTGATGTATTTTATAATTACTAGATCTGTCAAATTAAATCACTATACGGATTGAATTCCTGGTGGAGAAAGAAAATTTATTCAAAACCCTGGATAGAAAGAATGAGCCAATCCCGAATCAAACAGTGATGTTGTGAATACTCCCAAATTTTTGTGCGTGATTTGAATACAAGATGATCACGTAATTCTTAAAATCGAGTAATACCTAAATCTATTAAGAAATTTGTAGAAAAAAATATTTGAATATTTATGATCTATTATTACTAACATATATTAATTGTGTGTGTATGTATATATATTTCTATTTGTATATACCCATCTTCTCCCAGTCATCTTCAGAGTGTTTATCTCTACATTACCTTCTCAAATAAATTTTTTTTTTTTTCAATTTATTTTTAGGAGTGAGCTAAGCACGTGATGACTCTTTTACTCTTCACGCGCAAGAAGATTCAGAGGAGTTGTGCCAAACCACGAGCCAGTTTGGGATTGGTTATAAAAAGTGTTGTCAGTAAAACGCAATTAAGCATTTGGTCACACATTATATAAAGTACTTTTTATACTTGAAGCACTTTAAAAATTGTTTGGCAATAATATTGCTTAAAGCACTTTCATTACTAATTTTACTATATTACACTCACATTAAAGATATGATAATTCCCTAATATTAAATATTATAAAATTGTTGGCTGATTTATAAAGATGAACTTGTATTTTTTATTTTTTTTAAACATCACATATTTTGTTTATTACAAGTCCCACGCATTGTTTGCTATTTGTTTATTAGTCCAAAATAAA
>JAOTQH010000001.1:1457616-1468209 GCA_025631255.1 Cornus kousa | reverse complement strand
GACTAACATATAATAAATGGAAGGGGAAAACAGAGTAATCAAATTCCTTTTATGGTCTATTGATATATCTTTTGGTTCATGAATTTTTCCTCTTCGATTCTGACTCTTTCTATTCGATTTCGTATATAAACCCTAGTTTTGTATCTTCGTACCTTCAATCTTGTTATATATGAACATACCGAAAAACAAATCTCGTTATATATGTTTATGTCTAAGTGGATTTGAGAGTTTTATGTTGTTTAGGACTTTGTATGTGATGCCAAATCGAAGAGAGAGAGAGAGAAAGAAGAAAATTTAAAGAATTGAAGAACATAAGGAGGAATTGATGAGAGAATGAGAAGGGGGTCAAAGAATCATCTTGACTTTGCCCTATTCAACATATTTATGCATCATGGAGATAAAAAGATTAGACATAGAACTATAGAATGTGAGAGAATTGAAGATAAAAGAGAGAAATTTGGGAGTACAGATTTATTGTTACTCTTATGATAATTACATAGCAGTTAAACTAAGATTCAGATTGGTACTTACAGAGTAAATAAGTATAAATTTTTAAATTAAAGAAAATGATTCTTGCACCGAATAGTTGAAGTGAATTGTTAGACCTACTCTTTTAATTGGTCAATTATACAACAAATAAGGAAGTGGAGCCCTCACTTAGTTGTATTTGGTATAAATAACCAATTAAAAATTATTCAGTTAGGCAATTCAATGCACGTGTTCAGTGTGAGCATCACTACTCTCACTGTGAGTATCACTATTCTTAAGTTAATTAGTCAATTTTTTTTTTTTTTTTTAAAAAAAGGTGTTTGGCTAGAGATATTGAAATTGTTTCACCACCCACTTTGTGAATTCACCAATGAATTTTAGGGCCTGTTTGGTACCTACTTTGTTGTTGTTGTTTTTGTTTTAGGCCTGCTATAGTAGCCCAACTGAAGCCCAAAACATGTTTGGTTGATTGTGTTTTGTTTTGCACAGTTGTAAAACATTTCAGTAAAAAGCCTCAAAACTTGAAACACTAAAATGGTGTTTTATCTTGTTTCAGCCCTGTTTGCCCAAGAATTTCACTATAGCGGAAGAAGTAACCAGCCCAACTTAAAACATACTTACTGCATGTATATAAACATTTTAGGCCATTTTGGGCAAATTTTCTCTCTCTTCTCCTAATACTCTCTCTGCGATTCAAGGGCGATTTCAGAAAATTTCATCACCGCGGATCAAAGTTGAGCCCTCAATTTGCTGGATTTGATCAAATACAACACCTATGGAAGCTGCATTTGCCGGATTCAAACTTGAAACATATACAACACAGATCACACAGAAACAAACCAGTATCGTCTTCATCTTCTTCCTTTCAACCAGTAAGCCTAGTGACACATGATATATTTACTTTACTGCTCTGAAATAAAACCATGGCTGCCAATGTTTTCATAATTGGAAATTCTGAATTATTCTTGGTCACTGAAGTTGAATATGCAATCTAACTCGGGTTGATTCCACTCTTGGCAAAGCCAAAATTTTGAAACCATTTGCTGAAAATAAAAGCCCCAGTTTCAAAGCTAGAAGATATTTTGAAACCTTTTACTGAAATTAAAACCCCAATTTCCGTAAAATCTAATCTGGATACAAACCAAACCCAGATCACACAAAACCAAACCAATATAATAACCCCACAAAACCCAAACACAGCACAAACCAAACCAAACCCAGAACAATGGAGTCTTCATCTCGCGTTGGCAGCCTTGTTCGGAGCGTCGGTAATGGCGGTCTCTGCCTTCTACATCCAGAAGCGCAGCCTCGACCAAGCTCTCGAATGCCTTATCAAAATCCACCTTAAATCCTCTCCCTCCGCCGACGATGCCTATCATTTCGCCTCCGATGACGAGGAACACAAAGATCACAACGGAGGCGGAGAGATTGACAACTTCATGTCAGCTGAGGTCCTGAGATAAGGCGTTTTTTTTTGGCAACACTTGTAGTGACCAAATGGGTTTTGCATGTTTTTGTTTCCAATATTTTCACAACAAAATATCATTCCCAAACGTGCTTCTGATTTCTTTACAAAACATTTCTACAACAAAAACATTGTTTCTGTTTTTGCCAAAAACAAAATGCCAAAAACAAAACGCATGCCAAACGGACCCTTATATTCAAGTATTTTGATATTAAAAAGGGAAAAGAAAGAAAAAAATGGCTGACTAATTTATGTTTATAGCTATCTATCATCTTGATAACGAATTTGAACCTATGCTGTTGGTTTCTAGGGAGAGAGCAGACCGTCCCTTCCGTTGCCTTGATTTTCAGTACAGGAGAGAACTTGTTCGGGTATACTTGACAAACGTAGAGCAAATTTGTCGCCGTTTTGTGGAAGAGAGAAGAGGCAAGCTTGGAAAATTGATAGAGGATAAAGCTAGATGGTCAAGGTAAAGGATGCTAGTTTATATGATTATTAGTTCCAATAATTCATCATATTTTTTTTATGGAAGGTATAGCTTTTTGAATGTCCTTTAGATTAGATGGTATTTTAGTTTCTGTGGCTGTAGATTTTGACATTCTTCTGTGTTTTCGTTGTTTTGGGTTGATCGATCATCAAAAAGTTTGAGTCTTTTATTTATGTCAAATCACTTTCAGAACCTAGTACCCTATTAAAGCAGAAGCAATCATACAACTATTGATTTACCCTTTGTTGGTTACAAACTGGAGCCTTTTTATTTTTCTCCCACCACTTATGTTTCAGTTTTCATTTATATCTGATGTGATAACACATTCAGTCAGTATATCTTTGATTTCGTAACAGATCACTTGTGATGGTTGCAGCTTCTGTACTTTCTGGCTTGGGATTGAGCAGGATGCTAGGCGACGCATGTGCAGGGAGAAATCAGATGCGATTTTGAAAGTTGTTGTAAAGCACTTCTTTATCGAAAAGGAAGTCACCTCTACGCTTGTGATGGATTCCTTGTACAGTGGACTGAAGGCCCTTGAAGGCCAGACCAAGAGCAAGAAGGGTAGGGCAAAGTTATTAGATGCTGAGGAAGTGCCAGTTCCTATTGTTTGTGTGGAGAAAGATACGTTTGTTTTGGTGGATGATGTGTTGTTATTACTTGAGAGGGCTGCAATGGAACCCTTGCCTCCAAAGGATGAGAAGGGTCCTCAGAACCGTACAAAGGTGAGCAGCACGATTGCATTCCAGTGCTTAAAGAACCTGTTCTTTCATCACAATATTTTAGATTTGTTTTAGTACGTAGGCAGTTATGTTTGGATAATCTTTTATGACCCTTTAGTACATAAATGTAATGTTTGGTTCTTTTTGCTTGCTTCTGTATACTACGTGCCTAATTGATTTGTCCATAGAATTTTTTGATGTTGGATTATGTTACGATCTTTGGAAGATTGCTGCCAACATTTGATTTTATGGTGCTCTTAGGTAAAGAAAAGCTTATAGATTTAATTTAGGATTTTAATTAGTGGAAAAAAGTTCTAGGATTTATAAATGAAAATAGATTTTAATTTGATTTGATCTAAAATGATATGTTACTGAAATTTTCACAAAGGAAGTGCTGAAAGTTCCGAAAAGCAAGTACTTCAAAATTTATTTAGTCAATGAAGGATGTGTCCTTATGTGGTGTTTAATGCTAAAAATGCATTCATGGTTACCGGTTTTTAAACTCTTTCCTTTAGGTATGTGAAAACATGTCAAACAAAACCCAAGAAGTATCTCCTCCTTGTACATGCAAGGCTAAGGGTTGGAGTCTCCAATGATGATGGTACATGAGGAAATGACCCCACGAGATGGATTGTTTTACTACCGGCCAATTCGTATTTTGATGCATCTATGGGTGATAGAAGCATGAAGTGAATGTTTTAATCCCTATAAGAAAACCTGGATTTGGGAAATAATTATGATATTTTAAACAGAAATGGCTTTGATTACTGATAGAGTATATGGTGTGCTCTCTGATGCACATATCTGATTAGTATATTTATGTGGTTTCTATTGTTTTTGGTGTGGATTTTTTAATGCTGATTATTATTTTTTTGTATAGTGGATGTATGCGCATTCACTAGTGGTGAAATGAAATAAACACCCCCACTACCATATTGTCAAATATGACAAGTAGTATATATTGTTTTTCTATTTGTCTTATGTCTTCTTTTCTTGTCATTATCTTTTTACTTACCAATTTTTTGACTGATTTGATTGCTATACTCATTCACTGGTATTGCAACTCTTACCCTTTTTGTGTAGGATGGTGGTAATGGAGAGGACTTCAACAAGGATTCTATTGAGCGTGATGAAAGGCGTCTTACGGAACTGGGTCGTAGGACTATTGAAATATTTGTCCTTGCCCATATTTTCAGGTAATTTATTTGGTGCATATTTTTTACTGCTGAAATCTTTTTCCTCTGTTGTTCATTTTACAACTCGACATAACTGGTTGTCATAGAATCTAGAATATTTATGAGGAAGAGTTGTTTGCCTGGAAGGTAAGAGACAACGAAGCTGACCAAAGCTTACTTGGGATGAAGGAATTAAAAATTATTTCAAAAAATTAATCTAAGAGAAGACATGGTGTGTATAATAGAAAAGAATGGAAAAAGAGACTTCATGTGGCCAACCCCATCCATATGGAATACAAATTCAAGTCTCATAGCATTCACTTCCGGCAAATAATTTTAAAAATGGCAAACTCATTTTAGTGGAAGTGTTTTGTTGAATTCACTTATGCTGCTATTGAAGGGTGGCGATGAGAGAACTCCTAAATCAAGAGCTTTATTTTCCTATCTGGAAAATGCGTCTCTTGCTTGGTTTTGGGATATAAAAATAGCTGTTCATATGGTTGTGTGTCGAAGTCGAATTAGCTTGAAGATGTAAATGTTTTTAATTGTTACTGGTACTTCCTCTTACCATGAAGCGCCGAATTACTTTTTTTTTTTTGGTGATCTGAGAGCACCGGTTGATTCCTTTGGTTGTGCATGTTAAAATGAAATTAGCTTGAAGTTATATCACACGTGTAAATCACACTTAGTTTAAGTTTTCAAATACTACCATACTTCCCCCTAGCGCTTTGACAACCTAATGAGTTAATGACATCCTTGTAGCTTTTTCTTAGTACATAGCTGTGGTTCAGTATTTGTCCAGGAGATCCTGTCAAGGGAAATGCTAACACTACTAAAGCTTGGTTTCAGAAGAGCACTCTTATTTGGATATAAGTTTTAATTGGGAAGGAGATTATTTTGTTCTTATTATCTTCTATTGCTGAAAGTGATGAAGTTAGAGCATTAGTCTTTTATCCATGCCAGCAAGTCAAAAGAGATATAGTGTTTCCGATAATACTTTAGTTAACATTTTCCCTCCTTTTTTCTTTAATTTGATCAGCTAACAGAGGGCTGGTTGGTGTGATATAAAAAAGGTTACGTATGGTTTATGTTACACGTTAAAAGTCTGTGCGCGGGTAATTGTTAGTGACCATCATTATAAAATATCCAGTGGATGTGTTATTCCCTTCTTTGCATTATGGCAGGTGACCAGGTCAATGGTATTAGATTTATTGTCTCTGAAAGTTTGAATTTCCGGCGCTGATATATGGACATTATAACAATGTTGAGAAATATCAAAATTTCCTCGAAAAAATCTCTCTGGAAAACCTACAGGAATTTGTCTTGTTTGATGGTTGGAATTTTTTTACTTGATTCTAGGTACAATTGTTCATGTGTAAATTGGTATATTGGATAGTAAGCCAAATTTCTCGAACATAAGCTTGCCATTTTGTATGCTACTATACATCTTGCTTCGGTGGCCACAGACTTTCTCACCAAAGAAAAGCAAATCACAAGTAAATGATATTTGGTTTCATGGTGGTTTAAGATGATCAAATATTCTTATGGGTTTCCTTTCTTATTCTTCCCTTGTAGTTCTTTTCTTTTGATCTTCTACATTTTAACATGTGATCCAATAGATTGAAGCTTGTAATGAAGCTGGTTATTGTTCTCTGACATCATATTAAAATTTATTCATGTTAATGACACTAATGGGATTCCTGTGGCTTGATACTCTTTTGAACGAACTATGTTATATACGGCCTTAGTGTTGCAATCTTTGTCTTTTTTCAGTGACAGATTAAATTTGTTCTTTTCTTTTCATTTTTGATCAATTACTCTAATTGTTTTTCTTTTTCATGTTACAGCAGTAAAATTGAGGTTGCGTACCAGGAGGCTGTCGCTTTGAAGAGGCAAGAGGAGCTCATCCGTGAAGAAGAGGCTTCCTGGCTAGTTGAAACTGGGCAGAAAGCAAAACGTGGTGTGTCGGAAAAGGAAAAGAAATCAAAGAAAAAGCAGGTTTGACAATTATCCATAAGTTTTACATTATGGGAATTATAATAGACATTTCAATGTATCATTAAGACTTTATTTGGATTGAAGATTCAAAATGAATGAATTTGTGTTCTCATTTAAGGAATCATGGTATAAATTTAGAGCAAGTAATTTAGGTTAAAGTTTTAGCAAAATGCGTATAATGATTTGAAAGCCTTATTTTTGTGGATTTCAAATAATTATATGGAAGGAGTTATTTGAGAACCATGTCAACGAGGATTCTAATTGCAGAAGGATTGCAATAAAATGTCTCTCCTGCCTCTAATTTACTATACCTTGAGTTTTTGGAACGAAGTTTACAATCTTTTTGTTTAAATTCAAATCACTTCATTTCCAATCCATCATTTGTCATAGTGGATCCTAAGGGAAGAACTGTTTTTGTTCTAATTGGAAAGATATTATTGAAATGATAGTCCTTTTATTGCTTGTTCCACCAGGAGTAGGATAAACAGTGTGTATATTAAAATGTTTTTGTAGTATGCTTAGAGCTGTATTTGGGTTTGAAGCTATTGGTTATTTGAGGATGTTTATGTGTCTGTTGTTTTCTGTCTGGTAACATATTTGTGTTTTTTTATGTTGAGAAAATCATAATTTTAATCAGTTGGCCGTCTCTTTGGCTGGTAATCTTGGATTAAAAGGGGTTAGAACTCCTTCATCCCATATTGAATTGCCTTCCTGGATATGCAACAAGGTCATCGAAAGGTTGGAGATGAGATGACCTGGTTGGAAGAAGTGGTATCTCTGAAGTTGGAAGGCTAACTTTCATCTGAATTTCTCTCTCGAGTCTTTGAACTTATTTTATGTTATCAATTTTCAGGCCATCCGAACCACCATGAATTATCCTGTTCTTGCTTTGTCATATCTGCCAATTCATTATATCATTTAATATGGTTTTTACTAATTTATCTTCAGTCGGCCAAAATAGTCATTTTTGTTTCCTATTATGGGTCTATTATGTGGATTATCTGAGGCTATGGCCTTAAAATAGAGTGGAACACGCACACCCAAATCCCTTTCCTTCTCTCTGTCTCTCTTTCTCTCTTTCTCTCTCTCTCTCTCTCTCTGAGGAGGATGGGTGTTTAGTAACAATTGTTTTGTACAAAACTATTTGCCTTTTCTTCGATTTCAGGTGCATTTTATTTTTACTTTTTTCTGTACGTAGGGTAAACAAAAACGAAATAATCGCAAAGGGAAGGATAAGGGAAGGGATGAAAAGGCTGGGGTTGCCGTAGAAGACAAGCTCCAACAAGAAAGTCCTACTGAGGAGAGAAAACACTTCTTGACCGAGCAGGCAGAGGCTGGTCTTGATAAGCCTGATACACTGGAAGATGTTTCTGACATGTCTGATTCAGTAGATTGTCCTCCTGACATACCTCAGCCTGATTCAGAAGAGAGAGATGCTAGTCCTGTCAATTGGGATACTGACACATCTGAAGTTCATCCTCAGACAGAAGCCAGCAGCAGTGTAGCAGGTGGATTTTTGTCGGTACAAAATGGAATGGCAGAAAGGAAGAGCCTATCTGTAATGGATGATAGTTCATCAACGTGTTCCACAGACTCGATTCCATCAATAGTAATGAATGGGCCATACAAAGGGAATTCAATTCCAAACCGAAAAAACCAAAAATCACCAAGAAGGTAACTTTTATCTTACTTCTGTTCTAGTGATCCTGGGAATATTTTTAAATTTATATTTGGCATTTCATTTTTGTAGGGGAAGGAACCAGCGAGGCAAGTTGATATGTGATGCAACGGGTTTGGACAATGGAATGCCCAGTCAGCCATCTGAACCTGCAACAGATGCAAAGCAACCAAATGATGCATCTGGAAGTAGCAAGATGGCTGAATCTGAGTCTGAGGCTGTTGTACTTGCCTTGCAGGATCGGATAAAGAATATCGAGCAGCGTGTGGCGAAAAAGGTGGTTTTACCTTGATTTCTTTTGCTTTGCCAATTGTATTCCTGTTTGACAATCTGTCTATAAACCAAAAAAATGTCCTGCCATGTCTTGGCGCATAGCATAGAGGCCAAAAAGAGGGCCACTTCATTACCACATGTGAACAAACATTATTTGAACTTTGGATTTCAATGTCAGCTGATGAGCTTTTGCCTTTCATTTAATAGGAAGAAGTTGTTTCTCTGCAAAGGAAGCTGAGCATCAAAGACCAGCCTGAAAATGGAATATCTTCCACCAAAGAGAGGACAACAGCAGTGCCAAGCTCTCCAAGGAGTCCTTCCAAAAATCTGCAATCTGCTGTTCAGCTGAAGGACAGTCCCTCCTCCATTCTTATTTCAGTTGGCAAACCATCTTCAAACAGTTCCCAACAACCTGACAAGGCACCCCCTCTGATGAATTCACCCAAAGATTATGTTTCATCTAAATCTGACGCTTCTAAAATGGCAATTTCAAGACCAACTGAAACGCCCAAGGCGCAGCAAAAACCTGTCATGTCGAGGCCATTAAGTGCTCCTCTAATTCCAGTGCCAAGGCCAAAAACTCCTGTTGTTTCCATGGTCCAAACAACCCCATTGCTAGCACGTTCAGTGAGTGCAGCTGGCCGGTTGGGCCCTGATCCCACAACTACAACCCATAGTTATATACCTCAGTCCTATCGCAATGCCATAATGGTAAACCATGTTACTGCAAGTACAGCTGCCTTCACTCAACCCCAGTCGCCAAGTTCAGCCGTAAGCCTGTCAGAGTCGTACTCACAACCACCAGCCTTGGCATCCGCACCAATTTTTTTACCGCAGAGCTCCGAGAGAATGGGGAACTCAGCCAGACCAAGCTTTTCATTCGGTACAGTAAATCATGAGTTGCAGAATGGGTCCCAGTGGATGGAATGCCCTCAAATGGACACGGTCAGAAGCATGCACTGTGATCCTTCTCCGCTTAATGACATGCAGAACCTTGATTTGTACGAGCCTGTATACAGCAGATCCCCAGATCAAATCCCTGATGAGATTCCTGCCTGTACATCTGGGCCCCAGAGCGAAGGCCCAGTGGTAGATGAGTTCCCGTTCCCGCACCTTGACATCATCAATGACCTGCTTGACGATGAACATGGAATTGGCAGGGCAATTGGAGTTAACACAGGGTTCAGAAGTTTCAGCAATGGGCCTCACCATCTGACCCGGCACTGCAGTTTCCCTGGTGATATTGGTTTGTCAAGTGACATGGCCCCCTCAACCAGCACTTGCAGATTTGAGCCCACCCGAAGTTACCATGATGATGGGTTTCAATCCGTATATGGCTCTTCTAACGGCCACTTTGATGTAATGAGGGATATGATTCGACAACCTAATCATCAACAGCCTTACACGAATGGGCAGATCGATGGGTTAATTCCAAACCAGTGGCAGATGGCTGGTTCTGATCATCCCTTTCTTAGCACGAGGCATCTTGAGGGTGATGGTTACCCGTATCATATTCCGGAGTATACAACAAACCTGGCATGCGGCGTCAATGGTTATACTGTATTCCGGCCTTCCAATGGACGGTGAAAGGGGGGGTAGTGGCACTGAATTTGTGCGCAAATTACTGTGTTATTGTTCGTAATAATGTATTTGAGGAAAGTGTTGGCTTAGATTTGGAGTGAGGTTGTAACGATTTGATAAGAAAAACATTTTGTAAAGAGTGATTTCTGTCCAAGTTTTCACAGAAGTAGCTTTGTTGTGTCCCTGTGATTGAGAGTTGGAAGTTTGAAAAGATGCCCACCTAATTGGCAACCTTCAAATTGTGATCTAATCTGACCCACATTTTAGTTGCTGCGTTGGTCTGCATCAAACCACACTGTGATGACTCTAGACTAAACCTTCTTTGCTTTCAAGGGGGACTCCAAAATGCTTTATGGCGTCATCCTTCTGCTAATATTGACATCCGAAGGAGTGTTGTTGGAGGACCTCCAACTTTCTAAACAGAGTTTATGAATAAAAAGTCAGATTATGATAAGGGAATAGAAACGTAGTGTTCGTGTAGCCGACCAATAGTTGAAAAAAACACTTCTTGTTGTTGTACATGTATGATAAGGAAGGAGAGATTTAAAATTATACAAATTTTAGACGGTAAAAATAAAAATACCATCTCATACTAGCTCAAAAAATAGTTGGAAAAATGTGTAGTTATGTTGAGCCGGTCCACACATGGTGGAGCCGCCTCTAGGCCCTTAAGAGCCGGCTCTACCTAAGGTAGAGCCTGCTGTACTCTTTGGTGGAGCCTGTTT
>JAOTQH010000001.1:1438074-1449906 GCA_025631255.1 Cornus kousa | reverse complement strand
CACTTTGATCAATTGTTGTTGTCACTTGAATAATGTCAATTCTGGGTTTGGTCTTTTTGGGGAGATTTTGAAGAGAGGTTTGAAGCCGGATCCAATGACCGTCAGTACTCTGGTTAAGGGTTTGTGTATGGAAGGTAGGGTTATGAATGCAGTCCAGTTGTTTGATGAAATGACTGAAAAGGGTGTCCAAGGAGATGTGTTCGCATATGGAATTCTTATTCATTGGCTTTGTAAAATCCGCGAGACGGGTCTTGCTCTTGAGATGCATAGGAAGATGTTAAAGACAAACTGCCAGGTGAATGTGTTTACTTACAGTATGATCATTGATTCTCTTTGCAAGGATGGGTTGATAAGCGAGGCGATTGATATCTTCGAAGAAATGATTGGCGGAGGAGTTTCTCCAGATGTTATTGTTTATAGTTCTTTGATTAATGGATTGTGTAGTGCAGGCCGGTTGAAGGAAGCTGTAAGTTTTTTCGATGAAATGGTTGGTCGAGGAATTCCTGCTGATGCAGTGACATACAATTCTTTGATTCATGGCTTTTGTCAGTTGGACTTGTGGAAGGAAGCTATAATAATTTTCAACCAAATGGTTGCACAAGAAATTTCACCTGACGTTGTAACGTTCACAATATTGATAGATTGTCTCTGCAAAAAGGGTAAGGTGGGAGAAGCTTCCAAGTTATTAGGGCTGATGGTTCAGCTTGGCAAGGAGCCTAATGTATTCACTTACAATTCACTTGTTTATGGTTTCTGTTTGTTGGGCAAGTTGGACGAGGCAGTAAAAATTTTCACATCTATAGCTATTAGAGGTGGCATGCACAATGTTACCACTTACAATATGTTGATTAATGGGTATTGCAAGAATTTGATGATGGATGATGCTATGAGACTCTTCAGGGAAATGCATCACAACAGCTTGAAGCCGACAAATGTTACTTACAACACACTGATAGGTGCACTCTGCCAGGCAGGGAAAATTAGAACTGCTCAGAATCTGTTCAAGGAGATGAAAAATTGTGGCTTGTCTCCTAATTTGTGTACTTACTCTGTTCTGTTGGATGGGCTCTGCAAAAATGGACACATTGAAGAGGCATTGAATATATTTGAGTCTGCGAAATGTTTGGAGCTTGAATCTAGTATTGAAGTTCTCAGCATATTGATTTATGGGTTGTGCAGGGCTGGTAAACTGGAGAAAGCAAGAAAACAGTTCGATGAACTCTTAAAGAAAGGTTTGGTGGTTGACGCGGTAACATATAACATAATGATTAATGGACTTTGCAAGAAAGGGTTGGCATCGGAGGCCAATAAGTTGCTCTTGCAAATGGAAGAGAATGGTTGCCTACCAGACTCCATTTCATTCAATACCATCGTTCTGGGTTATCTTCGAGAAAATGAGATTGACAAGGCAATGCAGATTTTAGAGCAGATGTGCAATAAAAACTTCTTACCAAATGAAGCAGTTACTTCAATGTTGCTAAACCTCGTCTTGGTGGATGAGCAATGCCCCGTGACCCTTGAGTCACTTCCTAATTTTTCCCGGAAGGCCTTGCTTCCTACGAGATTTGACAATGTGAAGCAAAAGGAAATGTAATAAATGAATGATTTTCTCACTGTATGTACCATTGAATTCGATTGTTTAATGTGTAATCTTTATATATACTTATCAATTGTTTTTACCTAAATTACACCCAATTACATAAAATATAGTTCACATAGTTTAATAAATGATTTGTTAATTATAAGATGATTGTTATTGCTTATATCTTGTCTTTTTTTTCTTTTGGCAGAAGACAAATATCTATAGTTATTTTTTCTATTTATTATGTAGAGCTTTGTTTATATATTGTAATATTATTTTATTTAAAAATTTTAGTTTCAAATGTTTTTGTCCGACAAAATCCCCTTCTTATTCACTTTGTGCACAAAAAGAGTCGAGGAGGTAGAGTTACATTTAGTCAGATCATATTAGGTTTAATTCGAATAACATCTCAAATCTTTTAATTTTTATTATTTTATTATTTTGTTCCATTAATTTTGCACCACATCAAGATAAGTATAAGTTATCCACTCACCGGTGAGTAAACAAGTATTGTCCTTTAAAAAATTATTTGGTTATGTGTAGCATTTACAAGTGAAAAGAATAAAATAATGCTCATTTAAAATTTCGCCATGTTTTACTTTATATAATAAGTGGTATATTTAAAAAATAAAAAAATATTTTTTAAGTATATATACACACACTATATATTTCCTCTTCAAAGGGACCACGACCACTACCAATCACCACATGCTTGTCATTTATCAAAATTTGTAAATATTATTATATTAATTTTTGCAAATCCCAGGCTTAAAAGTTTGAAACTTTCGCCCTTTGTGCTTTTCACGCGAGGTCCACCATAGGATTGACGCACAAGTATACTCTATACTAGTACTATTTGTTACTCCGTAGTAGTATTTTTCTTATATATATATTTTTTATCAATTTGTTAGTAGTATTCATCATCATTCTACTCATCAGTGACTGAAGTTACGTGATCAGAGAATACCAACAACCACCCCCGAGAAAGATGGCTCTCAGATTTTGTTTTTATCCATATCCACCCTCTCTGCTTCTGCTTCTTCTTCTTCTTATTCTTCCTCTTATTTTCCTATCTAACTTCCCTGTAATCTTAGCCCACAACGATGAAGACCCAACAATCAAGACTATGGAGGCTTTCTCTGGGTATCCGATTCACGAACCCCACTTGCCCAACTCTCTATCTTCACTATCAGTGGATGCCCAAAGTTTGCAGAAACAGGTATTCAACCCAATTTTCAATGCCCGTTTATCGATTAGTATAGCTTTGCGTTCATATGCGTACTGATTATGTAACAGTAATTACATAAGCATCTCAGAGCTCTATTGATTAATTTTTTTAATCTGGGCAGTTTAAATCGATGATTTATGAAATAGGTGTTTTATTTATTTATTAGTTATTGACTCTGATTACTACTTTGGGCAGTGTAAATCCTTGATTTATGAACTGGGTGTTTTTTTTTTTTATTTTTTTATTTGTGCAATGTTTCGCAATCGGTTGTTTTGATGCCTCTTGAGTGACTTGTGCTTTACTTAGGGTTTGACTGGATTTACTTGTTTTTGAGTGTTATTTGTAAAAAAAAAGTGGCACATTTTTCCTCCCCTTCAGCAAAGCACGAGCTATATGAGTATAGCTTGAAGTCACATTGGGTGGGTGGGGGAGGACATTTTACAGGTTATTTACAGGTTTATTTAATTTTCTCACCAATATATTCTAAATAAGAGCTTTTGTCAAATGTAGTTTATAATTTAATTTATTTATTTATTACTGGTAATGCTTCAAATTTGTAAGCAATTCCGTTTGTATAGCGTTTGTCCTTTTTGAATAAGCGATGGACTGGTGCAATTTCTAAAAGACATCCAACCACCAGCTGACGTGGTAACCATGATTGTTGTTGTAATGCCATGAAGCATGTAATGGGGAATTTTGCATTCGCCCTCAGAGCATTGTATGTGTTTTACTTCTCATTGTCAGAAATTATTTTCTAATATGTTCTCTTTTAGATTGATGAGCTGTCAACTTTCTCGGATACACCTGCCCCTTCAGTAACTAGGATTCTGTACAGCGAGAAGGATGTATTGGCTAGGAGGTATGCACAGCCATTTATCTGTTTTGATGTACTTTTGTATGATAATGCAACTATAATGCATCTAAGGGAATAAGAGTAGGCAAACATGATAAAAGTTAAAGGCTCCAAATTACATCATTACCTGTCATTGTTCTTGCATCTGCATGAATTTAAGCTTAAGAAAATTGTGTCACTGTCTGGCATAGTGATAGAAGTAAACTTGGATAGTATATCTATCATAGAAAGAAAAATAACAAAATATAATTGTCTAGTAGATTCCCGTAGAGGGTTGGGAATCCTAATAATTAAGGCAGTCCACTCCCAACATGTTCCCAGAATGACAAAGAATGACATGATTACTTGGAAGCCTATCGAGAATATGGCTCTATATAAAACAAAATGACAAAGAGTGGTTGTTATAGCCAGCCCTCAGGAGTTAAGATTTCTGATTTTTTGAGCTGAGTATTTCTATAATGAGTTCTTTATTTCATTTCATTAAAAATTTCTACTCCTTTTTTTTCACTCTTTTATATATATTTATATATATATATATATATATATTTCAAACACACACACAGAGCACTTGATGTTGTGGTATAATTCTCTTCAACTGCCAAGGAAAATCTTTTGTTCTGTTACTGACGCCCTTTCTGTTTAGTATTGAGATATTATCTGATTCCAAGTTATGCAACAACTGAAGAAGTTGGATTTATGCATGCTTGTCTTTGCAACATTTTTGTTACACTTCTTGGCTGTCTTCATATCGGGACATTGTTGGTTTAATTTGCAGGTATGTCAAAAGTTTGATGGAGCTTTCTGGTCTCTTTGTCAAAGAGGATGCTGTTGGTAACATATTTGGTCATTGGTGAGTTTATGTCAACAGAAGCAAATTATTACTGCTTGTTTAACATCCCCTCCTGTAGTTGGAGTTATAACTGTACCCATGTATTTTAAGCCTTCCCTTATTTTACTTTTCATAGTGAACACAAATGGGCTCTCTGAATCAACAATTAAACATTAAGAAATTTACCAGCAGCAAAAGGATATAGATTTTGAATTTTCTGAGCAATAGCAGAGATGACATGGCATCAACCCTCATTTAGACAGGCTGCTCTATTTTGAAACCCAAGTACCACCTACCTCAAACCAATGAAAATTGAACCCCAATACATTATCCATTTTCTCATTGACGTTACACTTGTGATGTCCAACCTAGGAGATTGGATATATTGGGTTGCACAAGACCAAAAGACGCTAGAATACTTATTTTTGCTGAATTCTTAGGGTCCTTCCCTTGTTTGAGTGCAACTTTTGCTTGCTTGCTTTCGCTATGAACAACTGAACATATAAGAGAGTAACAAAAATGCTATTACTTGGTGCTGGTACCACCTTTGCAGGATTGTGGGAGGGGTGGACTTGACACTGACCTAACTGTTGGTATTATTTCACAAAAAGTTGCTACTCTCCTAGCTCTATCAGTCCTAACATAAGAATCCAGTATCTTATTTTTCTTCTCCTTCAATTTTATGTTTCTATGATCCAGCCTAATAGACCTTATAGGAAGTGTGTTGCAAGACCTATAGACGCCATAATGCTTATATTTCAGTAAAATGTTATAATGGCTCCCTCACTATGAAGGCCATTTTGGCTGCTGGTCATGTAATACCGAGTTAGGTTTGCCCAAGTTTAATCGTGGTTAACCTTAATTAGATACTATATGCACACAAAGTTTTTTTGAGTTTCTTGTTCATGGAATACTGCCTATGTTATCATATATTTGTAGATTATGGCTATATAAAATGTCATATGAATGGTTCTCTGTTTTTCGATGAACAATTCTATCGTTTGCTTTGTTCTATTCTCTATGAAAAGATGTTGTGCCGTTGACTTGTATAGTATTCTTTGTTATCTTCTTATATACTCTATCATTCATAAGATTGTTATTTTTCAAGACTGTTCGATGTAAATTTGTAGTTTCACAACCAGGTAATTTCATGATTCTGTTGAGCTACTTGAGCTTTTTAAGTGTGTTATAGCATTCCTTTCTTACTTTTCTTGGGTTGACATTTGTCCAATACTTCATTTTTTAGTTTTTGCTCAACTGCTTCATCTCATTTGCTTTCTACAGGGATGGCTATGAACCAGATCTTGCTGCAGTTTCAACAGGTTCTCACATTGATGCCATTCCATACTCTGGGAAATATGACGGAGTTGTGGGTGTTTTGGGTGCAATAGAAGCCATTAATGTACTCAAAAGGTGTGCAAGTCCCTGACTATTTTAAATACGACTGTTTTAACCATTAATGTGCTTATAGGTTCTCAAATACAAAGATTTAGCTTGGTTGATTTAGTGTTAAAATTCTCTTTTTACAAATCCATTCCAAAAAAAATTGATATGAGTAATTCTATGCACTTGTAAATTCAGAATATTGAGCATTTACTTCAAGAAGCTTTTTTTGTGATTTGCCAATATTAGTGTCAGAATTAAAAAGGGCTAAACTGAAATCATCCTTCTTGCGAGCAAGAACTAACAAGGGGCATTGAAAGGTTACCAAGGTTGGTTGATCATACCGCACCTTGGCAATTGAAAACCAGTTGAACTGGCTTCTCGAAATTTCATACTTTTTTCCAATAAGTTCTAAAACTGGTATAACTAGGACTCTAGGGGACACAGCCTATTGTCCTCTTAATTTTATTAACATGGTCACAGGGAATTTTGGTGTTAGTCTTATGTTTTGTGGGTCTTGAACATTGTGTTAAGAACTTAATTGTGCGAGTACAATGCTTATCTTTTAGGCAATTACCTCAGACCCAGAGAAAGGTGGAGAATGTGTCAAGCAGATATCCTTTATTTGAATCTTAACTTAAATCATGAAAGTTAAAACTCTTATGCTATATAAACAGCATTTCATGAATTATAGTTGGAAAGTTAGAATGGTGATCTTGAGATAGATGGGTGACAACACAACTCAACTCAACAAACCATTTTTCCAACTACTTGGCGTTGGCCAATGAATCCCCTATTTTCCCATTTTGCTCTATCTGAGGTCATAACCTTGTGAGTGAGAACAAACTAATTGCAAATTAACAATAAATATGTTCTTGACAAGATTGAGGTCGCAGTTGGCACCAGTTGAGGACAAGATGAGGCATAATTGTCTAAGATGGTTTGTTCATGTGCATCCAATGATTGCACTTGTACTTGGTGCTGATCTAATTCAATCTGAAGTCAATGTGAACATAAGCGGAGGCCAACCGAGAATACGGTTTGAGTTGGTGAAATAAGGCAAACGATTTTTGTTATTAAATAGAAGATATAGTCATAAATAGATCTGGATTATCAGCAAGGAATTGTTGGGTTGTGTAGCCGACCTAACGTAGTGCGATTTTAGAATTTATTATGCTAATAATCAAGCAAATGACTGTACTATAAAAATTATAGTTTTGAACGAAAGGCTATTTATTAATAAATATCTATTCACTTCCTGGAATATTAATTCACTCTCATATCATCTTCAGTTCTTTGAAATTGTAACTTAGCTGCCGATTTCAGTTCATATATTGCTGACTGGAAATTTTCACAGGTCTGGCTTTCGGCCTAAAAGGTCGCTGGAGGTGATCATGTTCACCTCAGAAGAGCCTACAAGGTTTGGGATCAGCTGCTTGGGAAGGTTAGGACCACCTATTGTTGCAATATTATAGCTTAATACACACATTTACCATTCTTTTATAATTTCAATTTTTTTTTTTATCCTGAATGGAACAGAATTTTATCGAGGAAATATACAATACAATACAAAACAAAAGAGGCACTTCTAAAAAGCAGCCACAAGCACAGCCAAAGGCATAGTGCATACCCCAGGCAAAGAAAAAAGAAAGTCTACATAGTCCAAAACATAAAAGAAAAACATAAGCCTCTCCAAGCATAGAACATAAATCAACTATAGAAAGACCGAGAGAAGAGAGACCCTCAAAACATGCATCTCAACATCTTGCATCTCACAGTGGAACCTCTAGCATTAACAATAAACCAAGAAATGGCTTCTGAAAAAGATCCCACCTGAAGGAGACCCACCAGATGGGATCACTGAATAAACCAATCCCAGATGTGTGTAGCATCCACAGGACCAGAATAGGTGATCAGTAGAGTCCTCGCCAGCAAAGCAATTGTGACATAAAATAGGAGTAACAAAACCCCTAGACCTAAGATCAAAAAAGGTTGGAATGGAATTGTGTAAGATTAGGACAGACTGAACTGAAATCCTAGGCCTATAACAGTTCCAACCAAACTACACCAAGGCACCTTATCCCCATGAGATCTGCATAAGTCCCAGGCTGCCTTGAAGGAGAAAGAACCATGCTTCCAAGAATTCCGATCTTCACTGTCAAAAGAATGAAACTGAGCCATAACATTAGCACTTTCTGCAGGCCAATTAGGTGGACAAGACCAGCCATTAGATGAGATGAAAGCAGCAACAGAAACAGAAACAGAATGCTGAAAACCTGCAGAAAACAGTCTTCTTATACCAAATTCTTGCTGCACTGACTTGCCATTATACCAAGGGTCATAAACTAAACTGAAATTAGAGCCATTTCCCACCTTGAAAGAAACATTTTGCAACATAAACTCCCTCAGAGCTAAAATGTTCTTCCAAACAACAGAATCAGAACTTTCTGCATTTAAATTCATCTTTGTAATTTAAATAAATTACCTTCAGTCCTGTTTTATTGGAACTGCTTAAATCTTGCAAAGGGTAAATATAATCCAGTATCTAATTTGAGGTTTCTCATATATTACCGAAATGTGCAGCCGTTTATTGGCAGGAAGTGAGACACTGGAGAAGGCTCTCAAGAAGACAGTTGATACTCAAAATATATCCTTTTTTGATGCTGCAAGGTCTGCTGGTTATGCAAAGGATCTAGATACCTTATCCAGTGTCTTTCTAAAGAAAGGAAGCTATTCGGCTTTTGTGGAGCTGCACATAGAGCAAGGCCCTGTTCTGGAGGAAGAAGGTGGGCTGCCAGTGTTTTTTTCCCCTCTTAAATGATTTTCTTTTTCTTGTGACAGTGTTTGAACATCCATTTTTTTCCTTTCTTTTTTAAAAAAATTTATATTCAAACTGATTCATTTTCCAATCCAGCTGTTTCTATTGGTATTGTGACTGCAATTGCTGCTCCTGCAAGCATTAAAGTTGATTTTGAAGGCAATGGAGGCCATGCAGGCGCTGTCCTAATGCCGAATAGGTGAAAGTTCCTGCAGGAATTACTAAAATATGCATCATATATTTCTTTAAATAATTATATTTTTTCTTTTTTTGGCTGGGCCTGTTCTATATCTTTGTTTTCTTGCATCTTTTATATGACTGATACTTCAATTAGTACTTACTTGAACTAGACTGGTGCAAGGTGAAAGTTCCGACAAAAATTACTGACTTATACATCATATATTTCTTTAACTTTGTTTCTTGTATCTTTATCTGTATACATTTGATCATATTACTTGAACTAACCTGGTGCAAGTCACTTATGTAAAGTCATTTCCTTTCTGATTTGTTTTTTTTTTTATTTTTTTTTATTTTTTCAAGTTGAACACATTTGCTTCCTTTTCTTAGTGGTATACTTGCTATGTATTAATAGATAAAATTGCAATACCCTTTTTATCCACTCTACTCGATTAGCTGTTAAAAGCTTGAAGCCTTTAAAAATAGATCATGTTTACCATTATATTTTTTCCTTTTGTGCGATTTATACCTTTTATAAATCACTTTGAGCAGAAATGATGCAGGACTGGCTGCTGCTGAGTTAGCACTCACCGTGGAGAAACATGTACTAGAATCTGGATCTATTGACACTGTCGGTACTGTTGGTGAGACATTTACCATTTCCTAACAAGTCATAACTAACATAGAACTCCGGTTTTTCAGAATTTGGAATTTTCCATTTTGTATATAACCAATAATTTTCACTCCTGCTTTTCAAGGCATTCTGGATCTGCATCCTGGAGCAATCAACAGCATCCCAAGCAAATCACACTTGGAAATAGGTATGCTTCATATCGGTGATTCATATTTTTTGGAATAGTTACATTTCTATACCAAGTATACAGGGAATGTTTGATAGTTACATTTCTATACCAAGTATACAGGGAATGTTTGTTCCACAGTTCTTGCTTTTTGCTCTTTGGGTTGCTACTGATGCTAAGTTTGTTGTATTCACCTGCAATAGCCCAGTGAATATATGCTACACCATATATATTTAATCAGTGTTTTGTTTTTCCTTTTTCCTTTGAGCTGCAGATACACGAGACATTGATGAAAACCGAAGAAACATTGTAATTAAAAAAATTCATCAATCTGCTTTAACCATAGCCACAAACCGTGGTGTCAAGCTATCAGAATTTAACATTGTCAATCAGGATCCACCAGCCCTTTCTGAAGAATCAATAATCAAAGCAATGAAAGCTGCATCCCAAGAGCTAAACCTGACTCACAAGTTGATGATTAGCAGAGCTTATCACGACTCACTGTTCATGGCAAGGTAAGTGAGTAATAGAAAGCTCAAAATTAAGTATCTGTTAGAGAATCAAAAGCTGGGAAAGGAGGGAGAATGAGGGAGGATCTTAAATCCTTGAAACTTGGTCCCATAGAAGCACCCCAATTTTCGTTTTTAGTGTCTTGTGAACAGAAAAGTCAGTCTAATAATAAATAGTCTTAGAACATATACTCTATGAAATAATTATGAAAAACAAATATACTCTATGAAATATAATGGGCATAATTTCAAAATTTTGGACTTTATACTTAGCCTTTAGATGATTTTGTTTTTTTGAAAAAAAGTAGAGGAAATAAAATTCTCAGATCTAATACCTGGACTAAAGGAGTCGTTACCCTTAAAAAAAGGGGTCGTTGCTTGGTGCACTAGTATTTGGGCTTCAAGTGTGATACTGTGATACAATGCCGGTTAAAATCCTGAGAGTAGTCACTTTGTGTAAATTATACCAAAAGATAGATCTGTATCCAATCTGTCCCTCCCAACACCCTTTGATTGACGTGTACCACACTAGATAATTAACCCTTTTTATATAGCTGCTGACCATGCAATATCACATCCTTGCAGAATATCTCCGATGGGCATGATATTCATTCCATGTTACAAAGGTATGAGCTCACTTGGCCTATTTTTCTACAACTAACTCCACCTCTTTTAACTTTTATATAAACTAATGGTATTTTTCTTCAATTATTCCCTTTGAACTTGTAAAAGGTGCAAAATGCCATGTTATACATTATTGAGTTGCTTGATTAGCAAGTTGCATTGAGAGGGAAAACAAAAAAAAAGAAAAAAAAAAGATTGCACCTTTTGCCAGTCAAGCATGTGTAGTAATTATGTGAGCCATTTACAGATGCATTCTAAATTCATAATCATTTGACAACAATTTACAGATGCATTCTAAATTCATGATCATTTGACAACACTTGCAAGAACCAGTGCACATAATGAACATACGTCGGTACATAATGCCAACATAAAAATACACACTGAATTAATTCTATGATTTTGCAAGAGTAGCTAGACCCAGTGACACCCCTACATAAACCAACAGGAAGCAGTAGTTTCACGCCTATTAAGTTTTTGGTAGCTTTACAAAATTAAGGCTTCAGAAATGACTTGTATACTTGCATCCATTTGGTTTTGCAGGATATAGCCATAAACCTGAAGAATTTTCCTCCATTGAGGATATTGCAAATGGGGTCAAGGTACTGGCTCTGACACTTGCCAAGTTGTCCCTGGTCTGAAGCCCTGAGAAGAATTATTGTCAAAGCTTTGCTTCTAACAGCTCAAACCTTTTAAAGACGATTGCTTCTAGTGGAACTCTTATGTATAGTGTGGAAAAGAAAATCAGCGAATTATAGCATTCGAGACTTTAGTGTTTGCAAATTTTACCATGAACAATTGGTATCAATTGCAAATTTTACTATGAACACTTGATATCATCATTCATTCTCAAACATGCAACTAACACAAACATCAGAACAGGGAATACTAATTAAACTGAAACAGTTTTACAGAAACTGCTAAATGGGGTGAGGTTGCCCCTATTATAGTGTGTTCCATATTTGTGTGTGTGTGTGTGTGTGTGTGTGTGTGTGTGTGTGTGTGTGTGAGAGAGAGAGAGAGAGAGAG
>JAOTQH010000001.1:1426283-1437974 GCA_025631255.1 Cornus kousa | reverse complement strand
TTGCTTCTTCTATCTCTATTTCTTTTAGTTTATACTTGTCATGTAGTACCTTGTTTGACCTTCACTTTTCTTTTAAGATATTATGATATTGTTTCTAGAGTAATTCATGCTGAATATCTTTTGTGATGTTATGTTCAAGAAACGCGAGGCCCCTCCTGGCGAGAAGCCTGAACCTGTCAAAACTCACCTCCGCAATATGATTATAGTGCCTGAGATGATCGGAAGCATCATTGGGGTGTACAATGGCAAGACCTTCAATCAGGTTGAGATCAAACCTGAAATGATTGGCCATTATCTTGCTGAGTTCTCGATTTCATACAAGCCAGTCAAGCATGGAAGACCTGGTATCGGTGCCACCCACTCGTCGAGGTTCATTCCTCTTAAGTGAAAATTCTCCGTGCAGCTTAGATATATGGTGATCACATTTTACTTTGAGGGACATATATGTTTATCAGATACTTGTTAATCACTTTTGCTTGATTAGTAATTTTGGCGTGTCATTGAATTTTTAATTTAGATTATGGAAGTTCAAGCACTTTTTTAGTTTGAAGATCTGGTGACCCCGGAAACAATAATGCGATTTTGATAGTTTTGGTGATTGCCTTGACCTTAAAATGTTCTATTTCTGAATATCTTGCAGTGCATTTTCTGGAGTCTTTTTGGGTTGTCTTTAGTACACGTTTGATCTTTCAATCCCTGCCTTTCGATCTCGATTGCTTTTGTATAACATTCTAGTGTTCATAAATTGGATCGAGTGCCTTTTTGTTTTCCTCTTATATTATTCGTGCACATTTGGGCATCATAGAAATGATATATCATCGTTTATTACCTGTAGCCTTGAGCCACTTGACAACACCATCTGATGGCTATGTTTGCCACGAGGCAGTACTTTTATAAAAATAGCATTGTTGGCATACTGACTTCCGCAATTTATGTTTTGAAAACACCCTTGTTGAAAGTAAGAACTGTGTGCTTTCTATAGACTTTGAAATACTGATTTCTCATCAAGATTTAGTTCCTGTTTTATTCGACATATTTGTCAGATTTTGTCTCGCTTAGTCCCAATGAGGAGAATTTAGAAACAGTCGATGTTTGTGTTCAGAATTTTTATGCACACGTTAGGACCCTATGGGAAAAAGCTTTCGCTGAAGTTGTTTGGTACGTTTCCAATTCTTCTTTGGTACTAAGATTTCCACTCTTACCGTCTTTTCCAATCTTGCCGGCATTTCAGATTCTAGCCCAATCTTTGTTGGAACAAAACTAAGATTACAGCTTGAATGAAAGGACCAAGGGTTAGTTTGGCATGGAGGAATGAAATAAGGTAGGAATTGAATGGAACGGGAATGCGACGAAAATGGAATGATCATTCCCAATGGAATGATCATTCCCATTCTCTCGTTTGGTTATATTTTTGATGTATATTAATATTAAGAAAAAGTTGACTTGACTTTTATTGAATCTCATTCAAACAAAAGAATAGAATTAAAAACATTTCATTTCACTTTATTTCATTTCATTCCCATTAACCAAACTAGCCTTAAAGGTTGTAAATATACTCGCACAAAGGATGCACTAATGCAACGTAATTGGTCCATGTATATTCGAGTCTAATCATGAGAGAACCAATTTAATGTGGAAAAATACGGAGTACATTAATGTTTGGTCGTCATTGTGTAGTGATGATATATATTAGTTGATATTTAAGTCTTAGTTCTTCTGAACATTTATTTTTTATCTGTGTTCATTTCATATTTTTACCATCATTATCTTCCTGAACCCCAAATTAGACTAATTTCTTGTTTGGTCAATGGCTTTTCTTAGTGGTCTTTGAAAAGTCTCTTTTTACTATTCTACTATCAGCAGCACGTTAACTCAAGTTGTATTGCAAATATATCGCTTGTGCTGAATTGTAGTACTAGTTGACAATGACTCTTGCGTCCATTAAACCAATAACTTAAAAAAATTACACTAATTATAGGTAACATAATAAGATTATATTCACAAGAAAGATGAATGTATATAATTTTCTAATTTGGCGAGTACAAAAGTAGCACCTTCGAAGTTGATTCTCATTCCTTGCAATTTACAATGTACAACGACCAGTCAAAACTGGCGTTAAAGCTAAGCTAAATTGGATTGTCATGTGGTGTTGATTTATTTTGGGCTTAGGATATTGAAATTCTATTGACTAAGTACACTTTCTACAACTTTCTTTAATCTTGAAGGAAATGGAAACGAAATTTCTTTTCAACAGCAATTAGTGCTCCATGTACTGCCTTCTCTACTTCACCAGCTCCAACCTACCAAATGGTTGAAAAAACAAAAACCCAAATATAAGCAAGTGCATACAAATGCATCCTAATTTATGGATTACCTTCCCAAAAAAAAAAAAAAATGAAAAAAAAAATGAAAAAAAAAAAAATAGTAATACAATGACAATCTCGTGACAAAGGCCAAACCATAGAGACCGTACAGAGACAAAAAGTCAAGTCAAAAAAGACATACAAATCTTGAAACAAAACAATAAAATGAAGAACATGTTTCAGATTTGTGAAAAAAATAGAACCCAAAACTCTGTAACGGAACCACCATGGACCCAAAGATCTGTCCATCATCAAAGTAACAGCTCCAAAGTTACAGTCACAAAGCACTCTGACACCCAAAACACGGCACAAGATCAAATCAAGGAAAAAAAAGATTAAATTTAGGCGAGACAGAACCAAAACCGACTTAGATCGGAGATCTAATCGGAGAAAAACAACAGATTCGCCCATATGGGCTGAAAATGAATCAAATATGAGTAGACCTAGCTAAAGAGAGAAAGAGAGAGGTGTGAGTGTTTTTTCAGCACCGACACTATAAAGTTCGATCCACTGTTTCACTTTCCAAATTATTAATTTTTATGTTATAGTTTGAGAAGTTGCCCATTTATTTGGTCTGTCTATGATTAGTGAATATTGTGCGGGTTTTGGTGCAGGGTAAGGTTGAACGAATTTACTAACAAAACTCCAATAAGAAACTTGACAAGTGGGTTGATTTAAACGGGACTCCAATAAGAAACTTGACAAGTGGGTTGATTTAAACGGGACATAAGATAATCATTGTTAATCTGAATTGAAACACTAATTGTCATAATGTCAAATTTTTTAACATGAATAATAAATAATCGTGTACTTAAAGGTGCATTTTGCCAATTTGGTTACCAAAGAAGCAATTTTTAATAAAAGTAGAAACTGGTGAAGAGAGAGAGAGAGAAGATCCTCACCTGGGATTGGACATCCAATACTGCTGAAAATTCATGAGGTGAAAATATTGATTGGATGGCTCTGGTTTTGGACCCCATACTCTTCAAGCATTTCAAAACCTCCACCATAGAATCAATGCCAGATGAAGGATTAGGCACTTTTAATCTTATCTTCTCTCCCCTTACACTCTCTCTTGCAGCCAAGATCCCTTCAAGCTCTTCTTTTCTCCTCTCCAACTCTTCTTTGTATCTCTGCAGATCTTCAACTTCTTCGGCTGCCTTCTGAATTATTGACCTTTTATCATTCTACAATCATAACCACCAAAAAAAAAAAAAAAAAAAAAAAAAAATTTCAATTCAATAAACATATTTTCATACATATATCAAAACATGAAACAGTGAATACGGAGATAAAGACTGTGTATATCAAACGCTCCCAAATCCTGAAGCCTTGTGTTTGTGTGTGTGTGAATACTAACCCTGGTTCCAGGAGGCAAAACGGAATGCAAGGCCAAGTAACTCTGTTTTTGCTTCTCTCTCCTCATCCTCTCATTAATCATGTGCCGATAACCCCGCTCTGTATCTTGTTCTTTACCTTTGATCATCGGAGTCCGACTCCTTCTGATCAAGAGATCGATCATTCTCTTGTTTAAATTTCGATTATTCAATCCACTACCCATACTCTCTGCATCAAATCCTTCAATGGGTCCGTATGTGTACTGGACGAAAGCACTTTGATTCACCGGAAAAGCTGCCTCCATCCAGAAAATCTCATCTTGGGTGTCATATTCGAAAAATTGATCCATAATTTTCTCCGTGATTGTGTTGTTTTGTGTGTGTAGATTTCAAATTTCGGTTCGAAGGGCTTATATAACGGTCATTTGGGAATGAAGGTATGCAAAATATGGCATAAAAACTCACATTAAACATGTGTTCAATTGTGTGGTTTTAGTCCAAGCGAGGAGGTTTTCTTTCTTGGTCAAAGTGTGGATGTATTATAACTCCATTTGCAGATTATATTGTATTTCAATGCGTTAAGGTTTGAAGTCGCTCTCTTTACCCAGAAGTGACCTGACCCTCCTGGAATTGTTGACTATTCTCACCTAAACCGATCAAGTTGTGTCTATTCTGTCTGCTGCAATTGACGGCTAAGAATAGTATTGGGCCTCCCCTTTAAGGCTTGCCATCACTGGGCTTGTATTAAGGCTTTGGGCCTGGCCTAATGGAAAGCTAGCTTGTTGTCACTTGAAATGAATCGACTTATTTACAAAGATATAGATTTAGTTGGTTATTTCGGCGATTCGATCTAAAAGTAAGACGGGATTAATACTGAGTTCATATATACTCATTTCACTTTCTATACGAATTCGACGCGGGATAAGTCTCCTCTCGTAACCAATTTGTTTTTCTCTTTTATCCCCACCAAACAAAGAGAAAGGTCCTACATTTCTCACATTCTTGTTTCTATTTGTCAAGTAGCTTATATCATTTTAGCCATGACTTGCAATAATGAACACAAATGGACATAGTAAGGGATGGAGCCACTTCAGAGTCAGTGGGGGCACTGATTTATTTATTTATTGTTATATACCACTAATTTTTCTTAATTTCAATTATATACCTATAAAATTTTCACTTTTTCCTTCTAAAATTATAAAAAAAAAATACACTAAATTCACTTTTACCCCACTCCCACAACTTCTTAACTTCGTCCCTCGACATAATGAACCATGTGTCTACTACTTCCACCCTCAAGACTACAACGTTGGAGGAGTACTCTTAAGCTCACTAATACTTAATTTATGAGGACAAACTCAATTTAAAATAACATATTAAATATTGTGTGAAACTTTCAAACATAACATATTAACTATTGTGTGGAACTTTCAAACATAACAATCATCAATATGTTTTATGTATATCTAATCTAAATTATCTAATGTATAAAATTAGTGTAAAGGTTGAAAGCTTGTTAATTCACAGCATAAAATTGAATTATAAATTAATTTTTCTTTAATTTCAAAAGATGAACATACGGAGTAATTTCAAGTGGAATCTTCCCTATCAGTTCATTTTATCTCTCCATAATAGACTCGTACGCGCGAAAATATACACGCGCGCAGACGCACACCACGAGTTTGGGCGATGATAAAGAGAGACAGACAGTGGGTGTATGAGTGACCCAACTCAGGGAAGCATCTGAAAAATCTGAAACGGGTATTCGTCGCCGTAGCGCTCAACCTCCCGGACGATTCTTCTTCTGACCAGGTTTGGTTTTCCATCGAACCCATATGATTATCTTCTATGCAATTTATATTGTTTACATGTCAATGCACATTGTAACTTCAATACTTTTAAGCCTGTAATGGTTTGAAACACTAAAATCATTTACTCTCTTTCGTTTCGTTTCTTGTAACTGGATTTTTAAGTTTTTATTTGTTTTTGATTGTGGAAATGTTCTTCTGTTTTGAGTTTGGATTTGGGTTTTGATTGATTGATCAGCAGGGTCGAACGAGAGAAAGGACGATAGCTCGTCTTACCAAACCCTATCGCCGGAACCCTTCAGGTGGGTTTTGTGCTAGACTTCTCTCTCCTCTTCTTCTTCTCTATCACAAACCCTAGCATCCTGAACAACCCTAGTTTTTTTTTTTTTTTTTGCTTTTTTTCTTTCGTCCTTTCCGTCACAAAAATCACTCTGCCCAGCAGATTCTCCCCTCCCCCCCCCCCCCTCTCTCTCTCTCTCCCACACACACACACACACACACAGTTTTCTTTCTCCTGGTAACTTTCTTCAACCTTTCCCCTTTATCTATTTTTTATCTGTCTCTCACAGAGGCACAGTTGTCCTTTTATTTATTTTTTTATTTTTTTATATTTCCTGCTGTTTCCTCTTACTTTTCTTTTCCCCTCTTATGTGTTCTCCATCTCTGTTTTTTTTTTTTCATGCAAAGTTGTGGATTCTATTTGGCTGTGGTTTTTAATGAGTATGTGCTACCATGACACTGTAATTTGTAGCTTATTACACAGGACAGTTTTTTTGGGAAAAACTATAGAACTTGTCTGCTATTATTATTAATTTAGTTGAGGCTGTGTAATAAGCATGTGAAAAAAAAGATTTTGTTTGCTGACTTTACAATAAATGTGCTGTAAAAAGAGTTGGTGTTTTCTTTATCTCTTTGTATGGGTAATTTTCCAATTGCTAAATATTTAATATTTTCATGATAACGTGATGTGTGAAATTCCAGATTATTGGTATGATAATGTATGCGATGTTCTGGACTCACTGACTCTTATATATATAAACATTGTAGTTAAATATTATATATTAGAAACTTTAAATGATTCTATTGGGACTGAAAATAGAAATTTTTTGGGAAAATAAAGTGATTAGAATGGTTAAGGCCAAAAGTCCCTTTTGATAATTTTTGGGGGCATGTTTACAATCATTAAAAAGATCTATACAAGATTATAATAAACAAAAAGTTGAGTGGGGGCAGCTGCCCTCATCATGTATAAACTTAATAAAAATAGGAAAAAAAACATATTTGTTCTAAATGTCTAATTCAATTCTATTTGAAATTCATCAAATTTTGTAGAGCCTTTAGCTCAAGTGGCATCTCCCCCCCTCTTCCCATATAAGAGTTTGAGGGTTCTCCTCCCCATATATGGGAAATTCTTCAAAAATTTTGATTTTTCAGAACAAAAAGGCATATGATTATAAACATACCATTATAAGTAATCTACACTTGTAGTGCATAAATATCAATCTGAAACCAAATAGCAATGTGATGACTATATGCTATATGACTTTTCTTAGTCATGTTTTACTATGTGACTGTTCCTATTTGTATTTTGACTATAGCAATGTGATGACTATATGCAAACTTTTTGTTGATGTTTGAGATGTTTTAATGCCATTAAGGGAGGTGATGAAAAGCATAACTGGTGCTAGTTCTGCTTGGTCAAATTGTTAAATTAATGATGTGTATTTTATTAATTCGATCAATCTGGGTTTCTAACGATCAGTCTTGGTTCCATGCTCTCATTATGACATAGAATTTGAATCTACCATAACTGTTAGCACTCTGACCTTATTTATGTATTAGATGAATAAATGGGAAATTTCTACCTACCTTTCTTGTGTTCTGATAAAATTTCACTTGGCCACCACATCTTATGAAGATGGCAAGGGACCACCCTTGCCATTGGTGTCAATTGGAAGAATCTTACTTGCGTTGTTAGTTGACTATGGTAACTGCATGAAATCACCATAGTAGTTAGTGCCTCTACTTAAATAAATGATGTTTTAAACCATTCTTATACCTTATATCCTCTTTCTTTACAACCACATACTCTGTTTCATCTTCTTCTCTCCTTGATTCTAATTTCACTTGGAGCTGTGTGGCATGTGTTCTTGGTTTTCATGTTTGCTTTCATTTTCTCTTTTTGAAATTCATTTTTCCACTCCAAACTTTAAAAATCCACTCCTTTCTTTTGAACTACCCATCATTATAAAGTTCGGGAATTCTGGTTTCAATTCGAATTATTTTCATAACTCCTAGTAATTTTGAAGATGCAAGTGAAAAACCATGAAAGGTTGTTTTAAAAATTCATTTTCGATAAAACACTTGCGTGAACCTTGACACTTATTGTATTGAAGTTCACCATACAATGATGGGACGCTTTTTTTTTTTCCCCCTGTACCAACTAGATATTATTGAAGAGTTTATTATTATTATTATTTTGAAAGGGCATGGAAACTGGGGTCAAAGTTGGTCAACTTTCGGAATTTTGGTCATTTCACTGGGGTTCTATTAACATGCAGGTCTTACATGGTTTTACCAAACATTTGTTATTTGATTTAGATGCAACCTGCTATTAATGATCCAGTTGATGTGGTCTTTAATACTGGACAAGAAAGAAGGGTGCAACTGAATCAAATCCTCCCATGGGTGTGCTTTTGATGTGTTCTACATCAAAATTCAGAGGGCCATAGGTTTATGTATACACTAGGATGTCAAATTCTCTCTCTCTCTCTCTCTCTCTCTCTCTCTCTCTCTCTAAGGATGTCAATTTCACCACTTGAGCTTTTTTTAATTTTCTCAAAACTGCTGTTAGAGAAATTTTATAGCTTGCAGGATTGCAGGTACAACAATATACTGTAACTTTTGGGGAACAATCTAGCTGTATCAAAGTTTCTTTGTTAATATCTCACTTCAAGTATTGGTTGCTTTTTCTTACTAGATAATTGTTTGGCATGATTCTGTATTGATATAATTTAACTCATAAGTTTTTGAACTTCTCAAGTGTACTTCTGACAAAAACCTACTCTATACTATCTCCAAGGCAGGTCTCCATCACAACTACCTGTCTGACTGTACTGCTGCTACCACCACTGCTAGCTTTATCATATTGCAAAATAGGTACCACTGCATTAGCCCCCAACATTAGGACTACCATCTTTGGCCTAGTGACATCAACAGCAGCTACCTCTGCTTTGCCATGGCCATCATTATACTGTCAGCTGCACTCTCATAATACTTGGTTCTGCCCCTCATCTTTCTTTTCACCAGCCCCCTTACCAGCTTGTCCCGTGCCTTGGCCTGTGATAATATTGGATATTTGCAAAGCATGTGCTTTCTGTGGGATGGGGAGGAAATCATGGGTTTTATATATTTTAAGTTATTTTACATAGATTTGTACATTGGGAAGTTTATGGGATTCGATCATGTCTATGAGATGTTTGGAACTTCAGATATAAAATGTAATGAAGATCTCAACTACTTTATCTGACACATGTGAATTTATGCAGAATTTTATTGTTAATTTTCTTCTAGAATTGTCTATTTTATTTTGGGATTTAATTCGTCTTAAACTTTGAATAGGATTTTCATTAACTGTGAACAGAAGGCTCTTTTCAACGTGATTTTACTGCATCCGCTAATTGGTGAACTTTTTATAGGCAGGAAAAAGAAAAAGTGGATGTAGCAAACAATTTAGTAAACACAGTAGCTCCTTTAATTTTTTAATTTTTAATTTTTTTAATTTATTATTATTATTTTTTAATTTTTTATCATGTTATATCTGGCTAGTAAATTACATGTGTATATATTTGTATATAGATTATATTGGTAATGTACATAACACATCCAATAATATCTACTTTGCTATAGTTAATTAATGCATAGGGGTATTCATATGGTAAAAACTAGAAGTTCTTTTCATGCTTCTCTTATTGCTCCATTTCAAAATTTCTATTTTTTCAAAAAGTTTATTCATGTGTTTAACAGATGATGTGTTCAATGTATTTGTGTTTTTACATTTTGCATTATTTTTAGCACGATGATAATTTGATATATGGCTGATATTCATATGAGAATGCTTTGGTATCTCTCTCTAGTATGTTTCATTATGATTATCTTTTTTGTTCATCGCCAATTAATTAAAAGGTGGTAATTGACACATAGAATGCCAGTTCTTTAATAGAAGAGGAATAGAAGTTCAGATTAGATTTGATCAAAGTATTTGTGATGGAAGAGTTGGATTTTTACTTGAATTTGACTTCCATTTATTGACGGTTTCAAATGTTTATGTTCGTAAGCCAACTTTGTTGAAATATTTTTTGGCATGTCATACTGGGCATGTAATTCTTTTTGACTAGTTAAAAGGGAAAAAAAATGCCAATTATTCTGTGCTGAAAAGTATCTCAAAGGGTCTCAATGCCTGGTGGTGTTAATAAATATACTTGCAAAACTTGGATTGTTTTATGTTGCTTTCTTTTCTTGAGTAAAGCATATGTCTAAAGAGATTTTACTTGTCAAATTATTATTATTTATCTTAATAGATATTAGGAGAAGTTGGATATGACTTGCATACTGTTTTATCATGACCATTGCATGTATAGATTACTGAGCTTTGTTCTGGTCATCATGGCAGGTGAGAATTGAAAAGATGTTTCTGAAAGTGAGATTGTCATGGAATGTTGTAGTTCCTGCTGAATGCCTGGATGCTAAAGGGTTGATGCTTCAAAGATCAATCATTATCCGACTGATGGATGACTTTTCTGTTAAGAAGGCCACAAAAGATCTTGGTTATTTTCTTGCGGTAACAACATTGGAGAAAATTGGAGAAGGAAAGGTTAGACAACACACAGGGGATGTGCTCTTCCCTGTAGACTTCAGCGGCATCACGTTTAAGATTTACAGGGGAGAGATCTTAGAGGGAGTTGTCCACAAGATTCTGAAGCATGGGGCTTTCTTGAGATGTGGGCCTGTTGAGAACATGTATCTCTCTTACCAAAAGATGCCTGATTATCGTTATGTGCCCGGAGAAAATCCAATCTTCATGAATGACAAGATGTCCAAGATTGAGAAAGACGTGGTGGTGCGTGTCATTGTGATTGGCACAAAGTACGTAGAGGCTGAAAGGGAATTCCAGGCAGTTGTCAGCTTGGAGGGTGATTTCCTTGGACCTGTTTCGTGATGAAGTTCCTACTCAAAGTTTCGATCTTTTGATTGTCTTCATATTAGGAATGCGACCTGTTCCACATTTTGTTATGACTGGACTGGTCTTCTACCAATGGGAAGTTCTTTATTGTCTAATGTTATGGTTTAATTTCTGGATTAGGTGTGGTTTAACTGATTCTTAGTTGTAATGCGTTGGTTGCTTTTGGCATAGTTAGTCTGTTATGTAAACATTGTTCTACTTATCTGGATTCCAACAGCAATGGAAATATCATGATGTTTTGTTTCATTGTTTAGCAATCAGCATGTATGATATTACTACTTGTGGATTGGCGCTCGGCATTACTGATTGCAGTTTTATAAATATGGGCTATATGTAACAACAGGAGCAAGTGACTAATGCCATAATTTCCTTAACAAGTTGCTGATTCTCTCTTCTTGTATTAGCTTTCTGGGTGACTAATATATATTGCATTTGTGGAATAAAATGATTGTTTTCATATTCAAATCCATGCCCCAAGTTTTTACCCTTTAATAGGTGAGAAATGTAACAAAAGAAAGACAAATGCTTGGGAGTACCGAATCGATGACTTTTAACTTAGAATTGGAAGAAATTTAATTAAAAATTCGAACGGAATTTTTTCCAATCTCAAATCACCTATTCAATATTCCCAAAGGTAATATAAAAGTTTAAAATAGTGTCTAACATATCAAAAAGGAAGCTTAAGCAACTCTGGAAGAATTCTTGGAATATGAGAGAGTAGGGTTTACAAGTACAATAACTCAAAATACTAACGCTACTCCAAATTCAAAATAATATATATATATACAATGGTCTTGGACCTTGTAGTTTGACCAATCACAAACTGTCACGCAATTAAATTGTATTTGTTTTATTTAGTTTGAAACTGTCACGTAATCAAATGTATCAATTTTATTCTTTTTTTTTTTTTTTTTCGTGATGATTTGTAGATGCATTTAATT
>JAOTQH010000001.1:1367723-1380447 GCA_025631255.1 Cornus kousa | reverse complement strand
CTGTAGCACTGTCAAAATATAGATTTGGCATCCGAATTTGACATTTATGCATTGGAAATGCTCTTACTCACTATTATTTTCCTCCAAATCTTTTCATTTTTTGAAGGATAGGGGCTAGCTATCCCTCCAAATTTCTTTCAATTCTTTCTTTTCTCTTCATTAAAATACTACCTAAACATGATTTTTAAATTCCTTTATTTTCTTTTCTTTCCAATCACTCAACGAAGCGTAAGTGACATACACCTTGTTGGAGCCACTGCGTAACACCACAGGTGACTTCTTCAAACCATGCCTACCCCGATCCCCATCGTTCACCACCATCAATGAAACAAAACAACCACACTAGAACCCAAAGAATGTCCCGTAAACACCACCTTATACTCCAACCCATTTTGGACCCACAATCGATTCAGATTCTCCGACTCTCCATTCAACACCCAAATCGCCGATCTCAACAACCCATGATGAACATACCCACAATCAAACATATGCACACCCAATCGATTATCGAGCATTAGCTTGTAATCACTCTTTTGGGCCAGATTGAGCCCGCATATTGCGAGCGTGATCTCGCGGGTGGTCGTGGTTGACATAGATGAGGTATGGTGGCCTGTGGCCCTGGGTTTGCTCGTAGCTCATGCGCTTGATGACCCAGTTGGGATCTCGGTACTAATATGTTGCCACCAACTTTGTTTGGTTTTGAAGAGATAAGTTGGATTCTAGAGAGAAATTTTGAGAGAGATGGAATTGAATAAAACGGTGATTTTACATAGTTTATATTTTTATTTATTAATTTATTTTACAAATATGAAGGCATTATAATCATTTTAAGTTTTAATGCCATATTTGCACCAAAAATACTATGGAAAAGTTTTAAAGCATACAAAGACTTTTGCACAATATTTTTTTTGCACTTGGCCTTTTTCCTTTTAATTAACAGGATTTTCGACTGTGGACCTAATGTTTTTCACATTGACCTCCCATAAAAAAGAGAACGTATGTGATTTCACATATACAATGACAATTCAATTTTGTGTCATCTCATTTTATTGTATTTCACATTGACCTCCCATAAAAAATAAAATTAAAAATAAAAATAAACCTTATGTCACGTAGGAGGGACACGATTTCACATTTACAATGACAAGTCAATTTTGTGTCATGTCATTATAAATATAGTTTTGTCGTATTTAAGTGTAATTAAATGTTATACGTAACATGTACAATGGGATAAATTTCTTCCAATGTGTTGGAATTGAAAATTTTAAATTAAAAATGATGAAATTTAAGAAAAATAATTAAAAAAATTAAATTATTTTTTTTTAATTTTTTAATTTTAATTACAAGACTCCAATTTCATGCAACTGAACACACCCTAAAATAATAAGAGATCGGATCTTTGAATTGTAATTCCTTTGTCTTCAAAATTGTTATTTATTTATACTTATCCAAAAAAAAAAATTTGTTATTTATTTATATTTTGTAAGATTTAAATTTGAGGATGTAGAATGTGTTAATAAAGTGTTGGGGGTTGTATAAGCTACGAAATTTGTTTTTGCCAACTAAATTAATAAAAAAAAATTTTACACACTTGTTCATGAAAAGTCAATAAATGAAAAAAGGGTTGTGTCTATTGTCTTACACGATCACAATACCTTCGTTCTAACTTCTTAAAAGATTATTAATAAATACATTTTCTATGTCATACTTGAAATTTACGAAAAAGGGGACTCCAAATGCACATCCCCACATGATCACATCCTCTCTCTCTCTTTCTCTCTATATATATATATATTTACATGCATATAATTATTATTGCGCGGAGTCATATTTCCAATTCTCATGTATATGCTAGTATTGCCATATATTACATGATACATACGTACCATCCCGTCCGTACTAGAAACTCTTATTCACTAATCAAAGGGTATTTAGTCTTATGGTATAACTTCCTCAACTTCAAAGAAGAGGGAAGGGAGTTCGAGTCTGAGTGACGAGCTTAGACAAAAAGTGTACGAGTATTTGCTTTACCATCCAAAAAAAAAAAAAAATTGAAATAAATAAACTCTTATCCACTCTAATGGATAACGACGTAGTATAAACTCTTATCCACTACGATGATAGCACATCGCCGCGTCCGCAATGTACCTAAACATTCATATTTACGCTCACATTATATATAAGCGGCGGGTCTTTGACTTTGGGTCAAAATCTGCCGCGTTAAGTAATACAGTAATACCAAGAAACTTGTTTTGTTACTTCTTCGCTAGTAGGAACTAGGAACAAACATGAATTTTGCATCTTTCCTGCACACAGTTTTCAAACGTCATTGACTCACGATACGCGGGCAATGCAACTATAAATGTGGCATTTCATGTGTTGTGTAATAGATTGGATTCAACAACAGTAAGAGACCTCCATATTTTTCTTTCATAATCCTTTAATTTCTTGCATCTTTAATAGTAGCACCATCACTACAATTAAGTTACAGTATTATTGCATTTCTTCAATATATATATATATATATATATATATCTCGTCCATCTTTTTCATTGATATATAAACTCCATCTATTCCCTCTTCCCCAAACCATGTCTGCAATATTTCATGCAAACTTGAGTTGCGTGGACCTCTTGCTCGACATGCCCACCACCATCCTTAGCGAACCCAACAAAAAGAACTGGCACAAGGCTCTTGCCACCATATATTGCTCAAGGGCTTTATTTTCTCACTTCACAGAAGCTGTTGCAAAAAAAAACAAGTGTAAGGTCTCCCCTGTTCAATCTTCTAATGTGCTCATTGATGTCGTTCAGTCACACCCATGCTTCTCCGACGTTGATCAGTCGAGCCTCACTCGCCTTGTCAAGGAGAAAAATACGGACAGTCTTGTTCAACTTGGCATGGTAGAAGGCCTGGCTGAGACTCTCCAAACTGAGGTGGAAAACGGCTTACATGGCGATGTTGAAGACATTCAACGCAGACATGAAGCTTTTGGCACAAACACATATCACAAGCCGCCCACAAAAGGTTTCTTCCATTTTGTGTGGGAAGCTTTGAAAGATCCCACCATTCTTATTCTCTTGGTCTGTGCTGCACTTTCCCTTGCTTTTGGCATCAAAGAGCATGGGCTAAAAGAAGGGTGGTACGACGGTGGAAGCATATTCGTGGCTGTCCTCCTTGTCATCACTGTCTCAGCTGTAAGTAACTTCAAACAAAATAGACAATTCGACAAGTTGTCCCAAGTCAGCAACAACATCCAAGTAGAAGTTGTGAGGAGTGGGCGGCGCCAACAGATTTCAATATTTGAAATTGTTGTTGGAGATATTGTTTGCTTGAAGACTGGTGATCAAATCCCCGCTGATGGATTGTTCATAGACGGGCATTCATTGCAGGTGGATGAATCGAGCATGACAGGGGAAAGTGAGCACGTGGAAGTCAATCGCGATCAGAACCCGTTCTTGTTCTCTGGCACCAAGGTAGCTGATGGGTATGCTCGAATGCTTGTCACTACAGTGGGCATGAACACAACATGGGGCGAGATGATGAGCACAATCAGCCGTGATTCTGATGAGCAAACACCATTACAAGCTCGACTAAACAAGCTAACCTCATCAATAGGTAAGGTTGGTTTGGCTGTTGCTTTCCTCGTTCTTGTGGTCCTGTTAGTTCGGTACTTCACTGGAAACACACAAGATGAGAATGGAAATACAGAGTTCATCGGTAGCAAGACTAAAACAGATGATGTCATCAACGCTGTGGTAAAAATTATCGCTGCTGCAGTCACAATAGTAGTCGTCGCTATTCCCGAAGGTTTGCCACTTGCAGTAACACTTACTCTTGCTTATTCAATGAAGAGAATGATGGCTGATCAGGCTATGGTTCGAAAGCTCCCCGCCTGTGAGACTATGGGCTCTGCCACCGTCATATGTACAGACAAGACAGGCACCCTCACATTGAACCAGATGAAGGTGACAAAGTTTTGGCTAGGAAAAGAATCTACAGAAGAAAGGAGTTATACCTCAATTGCAGCCAATGTCCTGAAATTCCTCCACCAAGGAGTTGGTCTGAACACTACTGGCAGCGTTTACAAGCCCCCTTCAGGGATCGAATTCGAATTCTCTGGAAGCCCCACGGAAAAAGCAATTCTTTCTTGGGCTGTCCTTGAATTAAATATGGATATGGAGGAACTGATGCAGAGTTGTACTGTTCTTTATGTTGAACCCTTCAATTCAGAAAAGAAAAGAAGCGGTGTGTTAATGAGGAAGAAGGCTGACAACACAATGATTGTACACTGGAAAGGAGCTGCAGAGATGATACTGGCAATGTGCTCACATTTCTATGATCCCTCAGGAAACATGAAAGCTCTGGATGATGCTGATAGGAGGAAATTTGATCAACTAATTGAAGGTATGGCTGCTAGCAGTCTGCGATGCATTGCCTTTGCACACAGGGAAGTTCCAGAAGAAGAGCATGAAAATGGAAAAGCACACCAAAAGTTAAAAGAGAATGATTTGACCCTATTGGGGCTTGTAGGTATCAAGGATCCATGTCGACCTGGTGTGAAGAAAGCTGTAGAAGATTGTCAGTACGCTCAAGTGAAAATCAAAATGATCACCGGCGACAATGCTTTCACTGCACGAGCCATAGCCACTGAATGTGGGATACTCAAGCCTAATCAGGAAATGGAAGGTGCAGTGGTGGAAGGTGTTGAATTCCGGAATTACACAGCAGAGGAGCGCATGGAGAAAGTTGATAAAATATGTGTTATGGCTAGATCCACTCCCTTTGATAAACTTCTAATGGTGCAATGCTTGAAACAGAGAGGCCACGTGGTTGCAGTTACAGGTGATGGCACAAATGATGCACCCGCATTGAAGGAAGCGGATATAGGTCTTTCTATGGGGATTCAGGGAACTGAAGTGGCCAAACAGAGCTCGGACATTGTCATTTTGGATGATAATTTTGCTTCAGTCTCCACAGTTTTGAGGTGGGGAAGGTGCGTCTACAACAACATCCAGAAATTTATTCAGTTCCAGCTCACGGTAAATATTGCTGCACTTTTCATCAACTTTGTGGCAGCAGTTTCAGCTGGCGAAGTTCCTCTAACAGCGGTTCAATTGTTGTGGGTAAACTTGATTATGGACACATTGGGTGCTCTTGCTCTTGCCACAGAGCAGCCCACCAAGGAGCTCATGGATAAGCCACCTGTGGGTCGAACTGAGCCCCTTATCAGCAACATAATGTGGAGGAACCTATCAGCTCAAGCTCTGTATCAAATAGCCATCCTCTTGATCTTACAGTTCAGGGGTGAATCGATCTTTGGGGTGAAAGAGAAGGTAAATGACACTCTGATCTTCAATACTTTTGTGCTTTGCCAGGTTTTCAATGAATTCAATGCAAGGAAGCTTGAGAAGAAGAATGTCTTTGAGGGAATACACAAGAACAAATTGTTTTTAGGGATCATTGGGATAACCATAGTTCTTCAGGTGGTGATGGTGGAAGCTTTGAAGAAGTTTGCAGGTACAGAGAGGTTGGATTGGGGCCAATGGGGAGCATGTACCGGAATTGCTTCCATTTCTTGGCCAATTGGTTGGCTTGTCAAGTGCGTACCTGTTCCAGAGAAACCATTTTTCAGCTATCTCAAGTGGCAAGTTAATGCGTCTAAAGTAATAATCAGTCATGTATTGAATCGTTGATTTTTTTATCAGTGTTGATAATTTTACATAATATTTAGCTTGGTCTTCGATTTATGTATCTGTATGTATATGTTCCTATTAATAAAGTATACCATGAAACACATTTAATTTTATTTTGCTTAATAGTTAATTGTTGCTTAATTAGCACAGGACAAAACTGGAGTCAAATTTGTCAATTATTGCAGGCAGAAAGAGAGTACTTACAATGGTTCAAAAATTAGAAACAATGGCATACTCTGTGAGAATTTCAGAGAAAACTGTGAGAAAAGATTGTTCTGCATGATAAAATTATTATACTAAGATGAATTCCCCAAATTTCTAACCTAGAAATAATGCAGCCACTCAGTCACATTAGTATTTCGGTACTTCTCCATAAGTTTTTGCGAGACTCAGAAAGGTTTTTTAATTTCTTGAGGGAGCATCAAATTAAAAGGAATACTAATTAACATATAAAAAGGATAAATTGGATACCATAATTTTATATGAAGAAACTTTTTTACTAACAGGAATATTATTCACAGTGTGAATATATGGTGAAGCTATCATTAAGAAAAGGGCCTACAACTATGTCTCACCCCTTGGGGAATTTCCACATAGTGTTTCAGATGAATGGCAATAGTCAACAAATAGGCCATGCACTCAGTTTATGCCTTCGAAATGTGAATTCTAAGAGTTTTTTTTTGGGACATTATTGTCTTCACAATTTATTTATTTAACGGAAACTTCACTGCTGAAGGTGGAAGGAGTGGATTCCCTTAAGTGTTCGGTTTACAGCATTGTTTTTTTAAAAAATTATGGTGAATATTTAATAAGGAGCTATTCTGCAAATCAAGTGAGCAGTGTCACTTAATTAATTAAAATATAGGTAAATGTCAGAGAAGATTAATTAAATCACAAATACTGGTATCAACAACTAGAGTATAAATATATTAAATTTTTCATTTATAAAAAAATGTAGGTCAGAGAAGTGGTCAATTCCTCAACCATAATAGACTTATAGTAAGAGGAAGCACACTGCTAGTAACAACCCACAGAAATAGGTGTTCTGAAAACTAGGTACCGGACATAGTGAAACAAGTAGAAACTGACATAGGAATGATCAAGAACACTTCGAAAATGCAACTAAAACATCTAAATGGGGAAAATCACAACTAAAACATATCTAAATGGGGAAAAATCACAACTAAAACATATCTAAATGGGGAAAATCTGAAGGTGATTTTTGGACTTTCTACTATTCACAGGGAAATTCAGATTGCCCATACTGAAGGCCTAGAATCGATTATTAAGTTCACAATAACTTGGATGGATATGGAAGTGAAATAGTATTTGACATGATGGTTACTAGACATTTACCCCATAATTATATTAATTATTCATATCAAATCTCTACAATCAAAACTCCACAAGTCTTAAGGGGCAAAAAAGTTGATAAGCAGCCTAACAGAAGAGGAACAAAAAAAAAAAAGTTTGCTTCCATAGCAATGCATATATCATAGTACCTCATCATTTCCTTGCAACTGCTCATACTTTTTCATTGCCTTTAGAGAATTATTCGCTCTAATGTGAATGTAAGCTAGTGCAATCCATGTTCAAAAATCTAATTTCAAATGTAGCTCTAGTGTGTGACTTTAATTGTGAAGTTAAAAGAACTGCTCATGACTAAGAATATAAAGTTAACAATGCAATCTTTGTAGATTCTTCTCTCTTTTACCTTCACAGACAAAAATTTACAAGCAATCAAATAAGAATAAATCAGTGGTGATTTTATACATCACAACCAGGAACGAAGAAAGTACCCCCGAACTAGCATAAACATGAAAGCCCCATAATCTACAAGGTTGAGAGAGAGCGGGCGGGCGGGCGGGCGGGGCGGGGTTGGGGTGGTGGTGGAGTGTACTGCACTTGCACTCACTAGGGCTCCAATCCATCTTTAGATTGTGACAACTTGGGAGTATCAGAAGAAAACTTTTGTTGCCTCCCCTGGCAATTCTCTGATGCTTTTTTCTAAACTTTCCTCCGAAAAAATCTAGTATATCGATTAAGAAAACTATATACTCTATTCTACGTTTGATCTCATGAGAAAGTTAATTAGCATTTGGGTTTTCAAGGTTAAGAACCCTCGGTTTGGTTGTCATAGGCCAACTTCATTTACCACAAATCTTTCATGGAATATGACGAGTCCAGAATACTAGCCAAATTTATACAAACATCAATGCCCAAGAAAATTTACAATTTTTTTTTTTTACACTTTTTCTCCAACTCTCCGATATCAGCCAAAAGTGTAATTACACTACCATAATTCTCCATTGTTGTAAGTGTCAGAGTTTTAAGTTGGAATTTGAAAAATTCCTCTGTCCCATTGCTTTTCTTTTTTCATTAATTAACAAATTGCATTAGTTGTTAATATATAGTTTACTAGTTCAGCATAATAACAAATTCAGAAAATAAATATACAAATTTCAGCATGTAATTTAATCAAACATATAGCATGCTATATATATGACAAAACAAACCACATTTGTATTTTAAAAAAGTAATGAAAAATTAAAAAAATCCCCAAAATGAATAAATTGTATACTTACCTGAGAAACAAAGTATAGAAGACAAAAACAATGATGGAGAAGATGGTTCGGGTTGGACCTAATCGATGAAGGCACAACCTCTGATTGAAGTCGACAATCCAACCCTTGCTAGTGACATGTGAGAGAGACTCAGTTCTTGGCATTCCCCTTTCTAAGGGAGAAGATTGGCTATTATGATTCTTTACTCCAAATCCCAATTGCCATTTAGAAGGAAAATAATTAATTTAATGTAAATGATATTTCTACATCTTGATTAATTGTTATCGTTGATCTTAGAATTGTGCCGGTTCTATCATGAACTAGGACCCAACCCATGCTAATGCTTAATAGAAATTGGAATGATCCCGACCGCAAGAATGATTGAAACCAGACCAAATCGAATGGTGAAGGATTGGTTCAGTCTGGTTAGAGGTCTTTTTTCAATTTGTCTTGGTTGGTAGTTGGTAGTATGACTTGATTCCTACTAGCTTTTCTTTAAATGGTTGGAGGCCTTTTTAATAATTTAAATTTCTTATATTTAGAGTTTACTTATTTTTTATCTCAAACTATATAGTATATAAAAAATATATTACAAACTATATAGTATATAAAAAATATATTACTGATTTAGATTTAGAAATTTTATAATATATGTTTAATCAATGGTTCGATTTAGTTTTGTGGGATCCAAATTGATAGTAAAACCATTATTAACTGTCGTTTACTTGCTTGATTTTGAAATAAAATCTACGAACCAAGCATGAAGTTAGTCTCCATGTTAGTTCCCATTTAACAGAATAAAATATGTTTATATTGAAAATCAATTATTAAAAAGACTATTGCATTATTAACTATTTAAATGAGGCATGTGTTATAGAATTCATACACGTTTTCTAAGAAAAAGAAAGCTCGAAGGAATAATAATAATAATAATAATAATAAGGTATTAATGTTTTGGTGTTTAAATTTATGAAAAAGTATTTTAATATTATATAAAAGTATTTTAAGTAATTATGCAATACAAACATGCGGGGTAGGTACGTATTCCCAAGATTTTTTGTAAATAATTTAACTTTCAAAAATTAAATAAGGGAAGATGTCTCGATAGTCAAGTGGAATTAATATATTTGGCGAATTTTGGAGTACCAAGTTTCCACTCTCTATATCTATTAGGGGTGACAAATTACAACATGACAAGAACATGACATGAGTTTAAAGGGATTTATGTTTGGCATAAACATGTTTGGATTATAAAAGGGTTGACACGATTAATCTGTTTACTTAATCATGTCGGGTTAGGGTTGAGGGATTCAACCTGTGTAACCCATTTATAACCCATTTAACTCAACATGTTATAATCGTGAATATGACCTATGTAATATGTTTTCGGTTTAAACTCAATTATTATGGAAAGTTAAGTTATTTCAACATACACCTTGTCTATACCTTAGATTTTTCTTTTTATTTTAAATATTTGGTTTAATTATAACAAAAAAAATTTATATTATTTAATATTTTATTAAGTATTAAATATTTCGTTTTGATAAACAAGTCATTAAACGGATTAATACGTTTACTTGTTTAATAAACATGTTAGATTAGTATTGAGATTCTTGGCACGATTATTAAATGGGTTAGGTTTAGGTTTACCTATTTAGTATAATACCCTAACATCGACACGAACACGTATATTCAAAAATTGACATGTGAATTAGAGATGAGTTCATTGTGATAGTGGCTGATTGTTATTCCGACCCATCCTTGTACATTGACCACCATGGGTGGCCCATACGTAAATGCAAATTTATTGGGTTGACTCATGGTTCAGACAACCTTTTGGTCTAGATCACTATTCATATCCCTTATGTACATTTTATCTATTTTCAAAAAGAAAAAAATGAAAAAAACACACGCACATACATTTTTTTCTGGTTGAGAAAGGTAGCTAGGTTTAGACCAGCTAGGAACACACAATGAGCCTGGTTTGTGAAGCCCATTTTCAAAGTCTATGAAACAGTTTCAGACTACACAAGTCCTCGCCTATACAATGGCTTTGTTTGTATTCAAAATTTAATCACTTTAATTTCCTTCTGTTCTTCTGGAGAACTCAACACATAAACCACATTGAGAGTTATAAGTTATGTGAAAGTGTCAGTCAAGTTGAATGGTAAAGTATGTGCACATTCAGAGTTAAAGTTGACCTCATGGACCTACAAAGTTAATTATAATTGACTGGAGGCATTGACTCCATTATACTTGATAAAGCAAAATATGAAACCCTCTTATCTTTCACAAGTCCTTTCTTTTTTCCAACGTAACCTAGTTCTTGATATTATTGTTGTGGAGAATATATGCAACACAGGCAACAAGCAAGCCTTTTTTTATTTTCAGTGCAATTTTCAAGGAAAATCTCCTAAAGTGTCCTAGTGCAATTTGCAAGGAAAATTTGCTGAAGTTATTGGTGCCCGGAATCAGAAGAAGTCATGCATATCTTCTGCTGGACTTGGGCAAATGTCTTGCATATTCAATTTCAAATACCATTGGTTGAAAAGTGAGTTTGATCGTACAAAGTCGGTAACTATACTTATATTATAATAATATATTTTATTACATTTTATACGAGGGAATGTTAAATTTGTCATTTTATAAAATTTTATCCACAAATATGCCGAAGAGAAAACACTGAGAATGTGTCGAACACATACGTCAAATCTTAGGAGAGATTAAAGTAAAAAAAGAATATATCTAATTTATTCCGTCAATATAATTTACGTAACAATAAACACCCAAATGACAAAAGTAAAGACAAGTGCACTAAACCCTCTAAACTTTCTTCTCTTTCCCAAAAAAAAACCCCAACTATCTTAACCACACTTAACTCCTGAACTATTTCATTTGTTACAAAAAGTTAGTTGGACAGTCTGAAATCCAACATCCAGGAAATTAATGTAAAGTTTGTGATTTATACATACATACATATATATATATATATATATATTGTGGTGGAGAAATTAAAAAGGTTGGATTTTGTGAGTGGAGGGATCCACCATTTGATTTTTAATGGCATAGAGGCCATTCTAGCCTCATTTTCATTCTCTCTCCCGTAAGCTCTCTATCTCATTCTTGGTTTCTTTTTTTCTTTCTTTTTACATCATAGCTTCAATATTTAATTATTCCTTCGTTTCTTGAAATTTTTGGATGCAGTTTGCGACAAAACGGAGAGCACGGCGAAATCAGAATAAGTCATGCATATCTTCTTCTTTTTTTTTTTTGTATTAATTTTATTAAAAAATAAATAAAATTGTCAAGAACACAAATAGGCCTTTGTGCGAGCCTCACACTATGCCAAATGCGGGAGAAACCCTTCCCTTTTTAGCCTTCACGTAAAAAAATTCTATCAACTTGTTTTGACCTAAAATATTAATTAATATATAATTTGTCTGAAAAGTTTAAGACATGATAAGCCTAAAATTATGTTTTTATCCACTTCATCAAGATAAAAATTTCTTGGCTCCACTTCTTTGTTAGAAATTTAGCTGTAATAAATTTTTTTTTTATTTTCTGTAATTTTATTTTATTTTTATTATTATTTTTGTACAAGTAACTGAAAAGTCTAGCGGCTGTTTTTTTATAAACTTAAAATTTTGATTTTGTTCACCTTTTTTTTCTTTTCTTTTTTTTTTGGCATCACTCTCTCACACACAGTCCTCCGCCGCCATACAATAATATACTGGAATTTTTTAGTGATTTATGTCGAAGCCCTCCCTTTCTTTTCTCTTCTATGTGTCTCCCCGTGGCATTATCCATTTGATTCAATCGACAATGCAAAACATAAGTCAATAAATATCTTTGCAACACTGTGCCAGCCTTTAAATTTCAAGGTTATACAAATTAAGACAAGGTAAGGCCGATAAATATCAATTTTCCTCTTCTTTGTATATCAGAGGATCAAATGTCGTGTGTGTATATATATTAATATATATATATATAATCATGAAAAACTATTTTCTTTGTATTCCTTTTCTTAATGAATTTCTCTCTCCGTGTTCATGTTCGTGTACATGTAACAACTAACAAGTTATGTATTTTTATATCTGCAGATGAAGTAATGGATGTCGGTATGATAAGAGCTTCATCCATAATCGGCGGCCGAAATTATGCGTTTATGCATGTCTCCCTTTTATATTGTGATGTGTGTGTCATTTGACTTTATAAAATGGGAATCCATTTACTTGCTGTTTCCCTTACTTTCCTTTCTTGCCAAGCATTATTTAAGGTTTCAGTGTGTAGATGCAAGAATTCTTTCTCGATAACAACAGAAATTTCTTACAACCCACAATCAGATGGTCCTCCTCCTTTTCCTTCTATTCTCCTTCTATTTATAGATAATTACAGGTGTTACTGGGCTTCTCTATGTGATGATCACTTCCGGGCTATTAGCTTTGGCAACTCCTCTTCTTGGGC
>JAOTQH010000001.1:1301287-1315105 GCA_025631255.1 Cornus kousa | reverse complement strand
CAATCAACCCTCTAGAAGAACAAGGCATAGCCCAATGAACCCCAAATAAACCAAGCATCAAATCCCAACAACCTCTAACCATAAGAGCAATCACACGTCAGAACACCAAAATGACCATAGAATCACCAAAATGACCTCTGATTCAGACTAACACTCGACGTTCTGCCTTGAACTCTGCTCAGCCCTCCTTTTTTTTTTTCTTTTTTCTTTTTTTTTGTTGTTGTTGTTGTTGTTGTTGATCTCCTCTGCTAACTATCTGATCTTTTTTGTTTTTGCTTGTATATTTGTTGGTATTGATCTTCTTGGATATAATAAATCAACACTCTGTGATCTCACTCATGCTTTAATGATGATGAAAGAAATAAAAACGGCTCTTATGCTCTCTGTATATATTTGTTGGTATGCTTCTCTCTCTCTCTATATATATATATTTTGAGCTCCAAGAGTGTTTGTATAGGATTTTGTTTTAGAATCATTAGGGTATTGGAGTTTGAAACGGAAAAGGAAACAAAAGCCCACAAGGTTCGATCAATTCATCTGCGGGTTCACTCGATCGAACTCACACTGTGAGGGATAATCCATGTCTCAAACATGAATCTCTTGTTTGATGCAACTGTGCCAGTGCCTTGAACTTCGATAAAACAGGTACATCAGTGAAGTTTGTATCTACTATTGTGCATTTCTCTGGCCTAGTGAACACTTCTTGGCCACATTGTTGCCTCTTTCTACAGGCTCACATACGCACTCTCCAGCCTTCTGCCATATCTTTATGTGATTCGACTATGTACTCTATATCATACAATTAATTTCTCTATCTATCTGTACCTTGAGATGCTTTAAATAAAGTCTCCCAGTATCACTACATGACATCCTGATGCACCTCATCCACTACCTTGGTGGAAAGTAGGATTCATGAGGTTTGTGGAGCTCATTAGAAGATCATAATGGTGGCCTCTGTGATTGCACTGCGGTCCACTTGGGACAATAGGGGAAAGCTTAGAGTTTGTCAAGCCGTTCCGTTCGTGGTCTACAATTCCATCCATATTAAAATGATAGGCACCATGTGACATCTTAAAGAACACGCCAATATGCTATTGTTCTGTTGATCTACACTATTAACATGTTCCCTCCCTCCCCTTTCTACTCTGTGTTGAAATTTCTACTATTGACACATGGTGAGATCCCATTGAACTGCACCAATGTCACATGGTGGCTCTTCATTGTTCTCCTGTTGGCATGATCACCTCTTGCTTTCACATTCATCTTATAAGGTGTAATCCTTGCCATTTTAAGAGAGACTATGGTCCTACCTTTTTTTTTCTTTCCTGAAAGGCATTAAAATGCGTCTTTACCAAAGAAACTTTCACTCAAACCTACACTAAGGACTGTGTTGACCTTGGAATTCTATGGCCTTTTCATTACTGCCTCTCTCTCTCTCTCTCTCAAATCACCTAGCTCACTCCACCTGGGACATCCATAATCTATTATGCAAAATCTTATTATCAACAAGAACCCACAATTAGGAACTCCAAAAATTGGCTATTTGTTTGGGATTAATGAGACAATGCTTGAGTAAATTGATTTGTAATGATCCAATAACGAGTATAGCATTTTTTTTTCTATAGTTGCTCTTGCTCCTGTTCTCACAACTTCTGTTCCCTTAACATCCCACAGATATGATTATGCCAGGAATTGAACTTGTTTTGAGATTTATATTATAAGTGTGACAAGGAATTAATATACAGGGCTTATATGGTTTTCTCCTTGCTTGCTTTTGCTTTCTTTATAGGGCGTAGCATCCTGCTGAATTGCATGATCACTAACCCTTCCCTTCCTCTCTAAGAACACAGAAACCAGTAATTTTAAGTAGCTCTTCCTTTGGTAAATTTATTCATAGCTTGGCATAATTATATGATACCTTGTAGCAGGAACTCTTGAAGTTCTAAATTTCTTGGTTTTGAATTCTAAGATTTGTGTATTTAGATTTGGAGCATTGGCTTCTGTATTTAACAAGTTATTATTTTCCTTTATTCTTGAAAATTTGTGTCAATGGCTGAAACAATGTTTCTTTTCATTTAGCCTTGTCTGATTTTGCTCTTAGTTTGAAATTATTTATCTCACCTAATTCTTGCTGGAAGTTCTTAGTGTATTCTGTGCTGCTTGATATTATTCATTGCTTATGTGAGTTGTAACACAGATATTTGAATCAGCAAATGGGAGAAATCTTTTGTATGCTGTTAACCAGCTCTTCTTTAAGAATGATTGTTCTGGTTTAATTTATGAATTCGTTTATTTTATTCATTGTATTTGTGTTTATTTTAGTCAGTCTTTATTTATTTTGGTGCAACTGTACAAGGTTTTAATCTTTGCATTTGATCAGGAATGCAGAGTGGGAGCTCGTCATTTTCTCAGTTAGAAACTTTAAAAAATGAAGCACCAGGTCCAGATTTTTGGTCCTGGACACCTCCTCTGGATAGTGGTAGAAGTTCTGATGATGAAAGCAACCTGAAGTCAGCTAAAAAAACTTCTTCGTTACCCACTGAAACCAACCCAGTGATGGAGAAAGAACGATCCACCGATTCTCTCTCAATCCCATTTGAGAGTAAACTTTTTGAAAGCTACCGCAGCCCTTCCCTTCCACCTCTTCAGTCCCTGACGGAGGTTGAAAAAGTGGAAGTTTCTACTTCTAGTCTTGAGACACCTATTTTGGAAGAGAAACATGAACTTGGTGTTCTATTTTCAGCACATGCAGCAGATGCAGTTCATGCTCTTGAGAAAGTGGATGAGCCATCATCCAAAGGAGTTTATCCAGATGGATCAAGGTGGTGGAAGGAGACAGGAATTGAGCAAAGACCTGACGGTGTTGTTTGCCATTGGACAATGACCAGGGGTGTCAGTGCTGACCAAACAGTTGAGTGGGAAGAGAAGTATTGGGAGGCCGCTGACCAATTTGATCATAAGGAACTTGGTTCAGAGAAATCAGGACGTGATGCTGCAGGAAACGTTTGGCGCGAATTTTGGAAAGAATCAATGTTTCAGGTCAGTTCACATTGTGTGTGTGTGTGTGGTTTTTATTTATTTATAAAAAAATTCCCGATGTCTGTGTTTTTGCATTATGTTTCATCTAAAATGTGTGTGCTTAATGCTTGCTTCTGTCATATCTGATGTACTTGTCCAACCACTTCTTTCTCACACCCCCAACGAAAAAAATAAATAAATACATAAATAAAAAGATACAATTCATAAATTAAAATAGTATCATTTTTTTACGTAGATTTGGAATGCTGCTCATCATCTGATATTGGTGAATTGATCTATTGATCGAAGAGTACTCTTTTTGGGATGGATCCATTTGGGTTCTTTTGTTTCACATCAGGCTATACAGGTTTCTGGGATAAGTAGTTTTTGCACATGGTGTATGCACATTAGTTGTGCCCCCCTTTGGCATTTTCCAGTGATATTCTTCAGTTATTTATTATTTATTAGAAACATATATATTTAATATAGAGGATTGTTCAGGAAGAGATTCATGGACACAAATCCATATGTTGTTTCTTGACTTATTTACAGAAAGTTGTAGGAATTCGTCTTTATAATGAATTTGTGGCTGTGTGTGAGTTTCTATTATGTCAATGTAAATTTTAAAAATGTCATATTGACATACCAACATTTATATATTATCAGTAAAAAATGACATTCATACATAGAACAGTTCTTATTAGTAAGATATTTATACAAGGGTGTATGAAGCTTATACAAGAAAGCAACAGCAAGAATCATCATTATCATCTCACCTTACCTTTATCCAAAACAAATAGGGTTTGCCACATGAATATGTTACACGTTGTGTCCTCTTATAATTATTTCCTAAAGTCATTTCTATTTATTTTGTCCAGAGTTAGTTTTGGTCAGCCTCTCTGTCTCTTATCTTCTATGCAAACTAATCTTTCTTTTTCTCACTTGTATAATTATGGGTCTATGTTGGATATCCATACCATCCAAGTTTGTTCTCTCTTATTTTGTCACTAATATGTGCTATTCCTAATCTCTCCAACACTTTGATTAGTAAACTTACACCTTTTAGTCACTCCTATTTTCCATCTCAGCATTCTTATTCTCATTTCAGTTACATGAATGCATTGTTGTTATTTCTTTTTATTGCCCAACACTCAATCCCATATAAGATAGCTTGCATAATAATTGTCCTATAAAATTTCCCTTTTTAACCTATTTGTTATTTTTCTTATCACCTGAGTTACCATTAGACCGTATCCATTTTATTCATCCTACTCCAATCTTTCTCATAACAACTTCATCTATCTTCCATCTTTTTGTATTATTGATCCTAAGCATTGAAAACTAGGAAGCACAAACACTTCTCCTAGGGGTGCCACGGAAGTATTGAACAGTCGGACATGTAGACATGCGTGGGACACGGCCCACACACGGCTAGAAGTGTCCTGAAATTTGAATGTTTTATTTTCTGGTTGAACATGTGTGGGACACAGCTGAGACACGATTTGTATACATTTGGAACACTTTCAAGACACGGCAGGGTGGTTTTGTAATTATTCTTCTTACTAGAATGAGATTGAATGCAATTTAAAATATATTATAAGTTAATTAGAAAAATAATATACAATTTTAGAAAACAAAAACAATAAACATTTAGCTCTAAACTCCAAATTAGTGATTCCATTCATGATTATATGGATAAAAGGAGCAAAAAATATTATTTATACATTTATAAATATATTATATTATTATTTTTTGACCTCTCCTTGCCTTATCCGTGTCCTATTTTTTAAAATTTTTTTATTTTTCCCAATATCGTCATGCCTGTATTGTGTTGTACCCCCTTGTCTCGTGTCCGTATCCGTGCTTCCTAGATTGAAAATGATTATTGAGTAATCCTTTGATCTTGAATTGCTATTGTATATTCCCAATCTACATTGTAACCGGTATGATTTTTTGAAACTTTTTATTAATCTAGTGTTTTTTTTCTTCAATAAATGTAGGCTAAACATAATGATAAGTAAAAGAGAATATGTGGAATATAAATTTAATAAAATCCTTTAAATTGAGAATGGGTAGATATAAGGTTTTGAGTGGCTGAAATTGTAGAAATGGAGTTCTATGGAGTTTTGGTGATGGAGGATATGAGAGAGGAGAGAGAAAAGTGGATGAGGATAGAGAAAATGGCCTTACAAGCTGTCTGGTGGCAAAGCGGCACCGACTTGGGCTAATTCGGCCAACACAGCTACAAGTCACATGTGACAGGCTGTCTTGGACGAATCAATCCTTGACAGCTGCTATTTTTTCCTAAACACCACACCAGAATGACGTCGTTTCGGGCGAGTTTTAGTGGAACATCGGCACAGGTGTCACATCACCATTTCACTAAAACTTAGTCAAAACGACGTCGTTTTGGTAGCTAAATTTACAATTTGAAAAAATAAAAGCACCTGACTTGTTTCGAATCACGCCTGTCAGGTGATTCACGCCCATGATGAGCTGGACATGGCCGAGTCAAGCAGAGTTGTGGGTGAAATAATCGAAGTCCTGATATTTCTGCCTGAGTCAGAATTGACTTTGGCTGAGTCAGAGTTGATTCGGCCGAGTCAGTTGATTTCCAGGACTATGGTTTCATCTAACTGAGAATATTTTAAAATCTCCGCATTGTGTAACTCTTAGAGCTCCATTGCCCTGTGAAATTTATTCTCGTCATATGCATTGACTGATAGTCAAACTCAAATGGGTGATAATTCACATTGGATTGATATAGTTCAAGATATGAGACTTCTGGAAGTACTTATAAAATATGGTATATGCTAAATTGACTACCAAGATTGTTCTGTCATGTTATGCAGGAACACAAACATGATTCAATAAATGTAGATTTCAGAAATTACTTATAAAATATGGTATATGCTGATTTACTGGCGAGATTGTCCTGTGGTGTTGTGCAGGAACACGGGCTTGCTCATATAGAGAAGACTGCAGACAAGTGGGGTAAGAATGAAATAGGTAACGAGTGGCATGAGAAATGGTGGGAACATTACGATGCCTCTGGCCAAGCAGAGAAATGGGCTCACAAGTGGTGCAGCATTGACCCGGAAACACACCTCGAGGTTGGTCACGCTCATGTTTGGCATGAAAGGTACCACAATACATCTGTTCATCATTAAATTGGATTAAGATAAAAGAAGTTCTCTCTTCTTCATATATGGTTATAGTGGCAGTCCTATTTGCAACCATTTCTCTAAGCATGAATTATTATTATTATTTATAGTATTTAACTTGAAATAGGCTTTAGTAAGTTGATCTCTCTTATTATCTGAATAGTGCAAAATCGTGGCCACTCTTCGCCTTTTGAAAAGGTTTATTTTTGGCCTAAACGCAATGCACTAAAAGAGACTCGGGGTTTACAGACAAAGATGTCAAAACCCCTTCCTTTGGTATTGAGTTTTGTTGGTCTGAAAAGTCATCTTAGCGCTTGGATCGAAAGTGAGAAAAACGTCCCTTGCCAGACTTTATGAATTTCTACTGTTTTCCCCTAATTTTCATACTACTGAACTACCTATGTTACATTTTCACGGTGTTATTTTGGGCTTGACTGCATTATGATTTGAGGATATCCATATATCAATGATTTGACATCGTTCTAATTATCAGTCACAATAATACGTCGATTTAATGTCAAAGAATCAATCTATACAGTTTAATGTGTTTACTGTTATTTTTATTAGGATTTTGATTATCCTGACATGAGAGAGAGAATGTAAATACAACAGGTGTAATCACGCATCCTGTATCACATGCCTGCAGTCATGTTTTATCCGGTGCTCTCAACCCGACATCGTGAGATCAGTTCGATACTACATCCAAATCACAAACGGTGGTGAACATAAAAAATAATAACTGTAATATTTATGCAAGTTCGATTTCTTTTGGCAGGTGGGGGGAGAAGTATGATGGGCTCGGTGGTAGCACGAAATACACCGACAAGTGGGCCGAGCGCTGCGAAGGTGATGGTTGGACGAAATGGGGTGACAAATGGGACGAAAACTTTGATCTAAACGGCCAAGGCGTCAAGCAAGGGGAGACATGGTGGCAAGGTAAGTACGGACAACGCTGGAACCGGACATGGGGTGAGGGCCACAATGGCTCGGGATGGGTGCACAAGTATGGAAAGAGCAGCTGCGGAGAGCACTGGGACACCCACATTCCGCAAGAGACATGGTACGAGAGATTCCCTCACTTCGGTTTTCAGCATTGCTTTGACAACTCGGTGCAGCTCCGAGAGGTTAAGAAACCATCTGAAACATCACGAGACATTGAGAACTCGGTGGAGCTCCCATAGGTTCATAAACCATCCGAAACATCACAAGACATTGAGAACTCGGTGCAGCTCCTAGAGGTTCAGAAACCATCTGAAACATCACGAGACATGGAGGATGGTTTTTAGTTTTATATTCGCTTGCCGTTGCATGGGAAGTCCTTACGTAGCTAGTAAAAAACATGCAAAATAACCGGCAGTTTAGACATAAATTTCCTTTTTCTCATATATAATTATTTCACCATGTGTAACATTATTCATGTGAATTCTAAGAGTATATGAGTAAATGATTCTCCTTTAAGTCTGTTTTTTCAAATTAAGAAACCCTAGTTTCCAAAGAAAAAAAAAACCTGGTTTCCTATTGCTCAAAGAATGACTCAAGAGGGAGGTTGATCGAGTCTTTTAGCAAATTAGAGTAGTTTTTGAACTTTTTTTCAATCGCTTAGTGTACAATCAAATAATGGAATAATATGATGAGCAACAACTAAATGCAGAGAGTTGGGAATAGAGAGACAAACTCAAGAACAGGAGATTTTTATGGGGTTTAAACCCTTGCCTACATCCACTACACAAAAGCAACCTCTCTTGAGATTTCAAACCTCCACTATCAAAAAGCTCTTTTTCGCAGATTAAAAAGCAAACTCTTACAAAGCTTCCCAAGTCTCTCTCTCTATGATTAGTAAACACCTAGGCTTCAAGGGTTAATACCAACCCTTTTACAACAATCTCTAATGCAATTTTAAAATATAACAAGCATCTACCTCTACGCTCCGAATTAGTAATTTTATTCATGAGAACCCCTTTTCATCTTTTGCTGACCAGTATTTCTTGCAATGGTCACCGAGACGATGAAGAACAACGAGATTTGAGTTGAAAAGAGGAAAGAATTCCATTGCATGCTGATGCCAAAAGCACAAAAGAAATAAGCATTAAAAATAATAACAATATAGGATACTAAAGGTAGTTTATTACTGTTATTGATTACTACAATATTATTATACACAAGGAAAGCTCAAAAGGAGTATAACTAAGTAATGCATTATATAACTAAACTAAAAATGAAAGAATTTCAAGTTCACCAGAAATTTGACTTCAATGCTTGGGGGTAAGAGAAGGAAAGGAAGGAATGGATTGCAGTATCAACTTCCTGCTGCTACTCCGACCAGGGGACACCCCAAACTCGCTGTGAGGAGGGGAGACTCTTTTACTGTTGGGTGAACTAATCTTGATGCCGGTGATGGGAGAGCAGTTTCCTTGAAGAATATCAGGCATCTTGTCTTCCTCGACAGTTTGGAGATGCTTCTCGAATTTGGATTGAGGTTGAAAGAGATTAGGCTTCCCTAACCTTTGGCTACTGAAAAACCCTGAAGAGGATCCAATGGGAAGAAAGGAAGATCGCGGTGGTTTGCCTTTGGAGGAAAATGGCAGCTGGATTGACGATCTGGCAGAGAAGATGTCATCAAAAATCTACTACAGATGGATTCCAACACTATCCGTAAACTGCTAAAACGATACCTGCTGAACCGTAAAGGTGTTAAGGTTTGCTCTGCATCATTCTGGATTACAGTTTTCAGTGAACTTTTGTCCACCACATTCTTCTCCCATGTTTCTGTTTCTCCTTCTAGTTCAGCTTCTGCCCCTATTAAAACAGACCCTGAGATTGGTCAAAGTAAACATTTCAAACTAAAATAAATTCGCATGCACGAGTGGCTCAATGAATCAAGTAGCTAAATGAATAGAAGTTTTCATGAAAGCTAAATGGCATCCTTACCATCCTTTCTACCAAATGCATTCTTACACCCTTCGCATCTGCAGTTAATGGAGCATCCTACGCCACCCTTTAAAAGAAACCCACAATTGATAAACCCAATAATAAACAACATCAAAAGCATACAGGATCCACCAAGGGGGGGAAAAAAACCTGATAGCATTCACAGTATTTCTTTAGGCAACCAGATTTCTTGCAGTTGCATCCTCTTTTATGTCGAGCTGAAGCGGGAGTCTTGCTGGATTCATCCTGCAAGAGCAGCAACACTTAAAATAATAGCATTTGGCAATAGCTTGATAAGGAAAATGCATGCGCGGATGTTGTTTCCTAACCCCAGTTTCGGGTACAGTATCAGATTTCCTAATCACTTTGGGCGCAAATGCAAGCGGATTGCGAGATTCGATCTGTTTGCGAGTTGCAAGGACAGTATCTTCATGAATAGGCTGATTGAAGCAGTCTTGACATGAACATGGCTCCACACAATAGACACCAGCAGCGAAGCATTCACAGTAACTGTATAGGGAAAAACAAGTTACTTAGCATGGTTTTGTTGTAAGGCCTCTTTCTAAATGTTATCTTTATATATAGTGACACCAATTACCATGGGCTTTAGCCCAAGTGGTATCCCTACTTCCAAATGGAAAGTTGAGGGTTCAAATCCCTGATGGGACGTTAATGACTTCATGCATGTGATTTACATACCAGGAAAAAAAAATTGGTGACACCAATTAGCTCCATTTATAGGTTAAGAGAAGCTTCAATTCTACATGAACAAGAGATTATGACTTCTAGTTCTCTTTTCAAATTGGTTCAATTCCTATACTTTCATGAGCATTTCTTCTTCTCAAGTTTTAAAATCCTCTTTTCCTTTTTAGATCCACATGCTAGCTAATTAGTTGGATCTAGACAAACTCAATAGTCACAACAATAATTCAGCTAGTATGCATATATATTGATTTAAAATCAAGTTATCAATTTCCAGCCTTCAGCACTTGACAATATTTCAATAAATTCCTTGAATTCTCTGTCAAAACCCCAAGCTAGCTGGTCTGTCTTAGTTATATAACATTTGAATCGCAGTAAAGATGCCCCAAACTGAAGTATATCACTGGAAAATGAAACATGCAAGACAAGTCCACCACATAATATGTGTATGTATATATATAATAGACATATACAGAACATTAAGATCTAGTTAAGCACATAGGTAGAAACTTTACACCATAAGCTGCCATATGGACCTTTGCTTTCAGTTTTTTCATTTTTTTTTTTTTTTTTTAACTTAAGCCTTTCTACTTCTTTAGTTGATGTTATACAAACGACATTTTAACACATGCCCATCTGAAATATTATGTACCACATCGCATTGATAAGAAGATACATCACACCATTACACACCGTAAATTGCGGAGAATTCCTACTATAAAACATGCCCAAAATTGAAAATACAAGAAGTTCAAAAAGAATTCACATATCAAAGACGCAGAGATGGTAATAAGCTAAAACATATCTACAAAAAGTTACAATAGAGGCATTCGCCATCATAGCGTAATACACAAATATGTATATATAACAAATATGTATGTAAGTACATGCAAATGTATGTTTGCATCTGGAAGAGTGACAAATGATAACAGATATTCACTTCATATGATGTTTCTAAACCGAAATTTTCTCGACACTTCTGCAACCCCAACAACAATATAGAACCAAATCAAATTGGTAAATTACTGACTCAGATAGAGACGGTGAACTCAATGGACCAGATCAATTAGAAGGGAACAACACAACCCAGAAGGTGAAAACAGTATTCCATTGCAAGTTATTAAGCAAACCAATTAAACCAGGACTGTTTAATGGTAACTTGAAGAAAATGTAAGAACTTACAGTTTCAAGCATTTTGATTTCTTACAGTTACAACGCTTACAACCCTCAGGATCTCCAGCATTTTCCAACCTACGCCTGAAAGTTAGATTCACAAGTATTAAAAAATAAAAAATAATAAATACCAGTATTATAAGATAAAAGTTTTAGTAAAATCAAAAGGAAATTATTGCACAATAATTATCCAAAGAAGTAGAACAAGTAAATATGCACATACCTCTTCTTTTTGGGACTACTCTGATTGAACTCTTCACAAACGAATCCAGAGGCCTGAGAAGCATCCTCTATAACCTGAACTCCATTTTCAGCGGAAACCATGTCTCTTTCCACAGAGGTTGCTGCCAGAGATTTATTCAAGGGTTCTTGACCAGAAGTTAAATACAAAGAGGCAGTTGAGTTAGGAGTATTTGTTAACTGCCTTCCAGAAGCCAAATTTTCATGTTTGCCAACATTGTAGTCCTTTGAAGTGGTTGCGAGAGCATTCAAGTGCAAACCAATTCCAGGAAGAACGCACCTTGTGGAGTCATTGCCAGGCCTTTCAGGACCCACCTCCTTATCATTAGAAACAATGTTTCCATAAGATTGTGATAACGTGGAAGAACCATAACTCGAACTATCATCGAAGTGCTTTCTGCGAGCTCCCGCCATCTCAAAGACCAGACATCGCCTTCTCATACCACGTTGCAGAACAGGGACAGGCTATACAGAAACAGACAAATGTAAATACATGCTAATGAACAATTTCCAAGAAGTGCATTCTTCATGTCTACAACAGAAAGAAGAAAAGAACAACTTCTATTAACCGAGAAGCTCTATGACAAAGACTAAGATGCACCAGACATCCAAAGAGTGGGAGGAGGGAAGTGTAATGTTTAATATAATCTCTGCAATAAATTTATCAAGACTCACAAACAACTACTATTTTGACATATAGTTGAAATGACTTGTGTTTATGTAACACAATTTTAAAAATTAAATTGGCAGCTCACCAATTGAAAGTTGTTTTAACATATTCAATTTACTTACAATAGGATGTAATAAAGAGGAAAATATCATCTTAAATTTCTAAAAAATAGTATAAGCAACTTGATTTTTTTTTTTTTTTTCTTAGTTGGTACTCACACACACATGCCTCCATTGAGGTTCGAACCCCTGACCTCCCTTTGAAAAGTAGGAGTCTAGTACCGCTAGGCCACAGGCCTATTGGTGTATAAGCAACTTGATTAAGAACACCTTTAAAATCAATTACCATTGGCTTAGTCCCAGCTCTGTTTCATGACAACTTCTTTGGCCCATCAAGCTAAGATGTTAATGTATAATTTTTTACATTGCCTTAGCCATCATGTTGACATTTCTGGAGTCCTAAACAAGCTGAGATGGTAGACATCTGCCTCAGACTTCGAAATCTCCACAGCAAATCCTTATTGGCTACTGCTTGTTCCAAGAGTAAAAAAGCTCATGTTGTAACTTTATGTAAATAGTGCCAAAAGTTGGGTATTTTTGCAGGATCCCACCTAGCACCTCAAATTGGCAGGACAAAAATTGGGTAATGACCTTTTCACAACTTGCCAATAAAAATCTGAACCCTTTTGTTGAAACATAATGTTGAATGATATCTTGAATTTGCATTTAAATGCCCGCGGAAGAGAGAGGCTGTACAGGTGTTGCATAGCCTATACTGGGTGTAATTTTTTTTTCGAAGTTAGTACTCACACACACATGCCTCCACTAAGGCTCGAGCCCCTGACCTCCCTTTGGGAAGTAGGGGCCTAGTACCGCTAGGCCACTGGCCTGTTGGTTATATTGGGTGTAATTTTAATTGCACAAGGTAGACACCTTATACCTAGAAAAATGTTTTGTTCAATCCAGTATGAAAATTTCAAAGGCCATTCGATTTTTTTAAGAGACAGTATAGTACTTCTCTTCTTATGAGGTATTCATTCCAAAAATAGTATATCCAGTCACATCTATCTATTTGTTCATGTGCAGGGTTTAAGCCGAACCACAACTTATCTTGTATCTCTATGTCTAAATGATTCATGGATTGTACATGTGCTTTCTTGAATCATTGTTATCAGGCCATTAAAACTTAAAACCATAAATCCTTGCAAAACAAACTGATATCGAAGCATCTGTTGCCTCAAAGGATAACCATTCATCTGAACGCCAGAAAAGGACTTGCCTAGGCAAACCAAAATACTGAAGAAGCAATGCAATGCCAACAATTTTAACAACTTGATTCACTTGAGGTTCTAAAGCCTCCTATCACCTTGGTGCAGGGTACAATCTGAAGCACACGTTAAAGCATGCATTTAAACTGATAAAGCAATCCAGTACATATGTCATAGGTGGTCAACTATCTTGCACGGAACTTCTAACAAATGAAGAATCCTTACAACACCCATGCTGAATTAAAAGGATCACTGCTCAATGTAGTCCCCATTAATCGAGGGTGCTGAGAGGAGTAAACTAGATTCGGTGTAACATATGGCATTATATACAAAACGTGGCTACTCTCAGGAAACCCGATTCTCACACTTAATAGTCTGAACTGAACTAGGCAATGGGCCCTACATGTTGGATTACAAGTTTACAACACCCTATAAATTCTGGCATGTCACTCCGGAATCAAGTACATGCACATCTTTAGGCAAGACCCACTTATACATTGTGGTTATTCAAGCCATAGTAGTAGGAATGAAGAGTAAATTTTAACTAAATCTTGAATCCGTAAGTATATTGTTTTGTATGTACATTAGAATATGGGGCCTAATTGAAGTGGAGATGGAAGAACTGCAGAATTGACAATTCAAGAACAAGATACAGG
>JAOTQH010000001.1:1222244-1234915 GCA_025631255.1 Cornus kousa | reverse complement strand
AAAAAATAAAAAACTTAGTTGATTGTGTGGGCCTAGTACAACAATTGTCTAAGACCCATGAAAGACTGGCCAAAGGGAGCAAGATCAGTGGGGTTCTGCTTAGCGAACAAGATAGCAGCCAAAGCACAGGTTTTTCCCCTCTTAATATGTGTGGTCACTATGACACTTTCAATTCAGTGCTGCCATTCTCAGATGAGGAAGAAACTTGGATGATAAAACCAGGAATCACCTCCTTTATTTAGTGGACTGCCTCTTGAGACCATGAAGAGGGAGACAGCCTGCCCCTATTTGTTATTTTGCAAAGCTGCAAATATATTTAAGTCTTAACATTTTGCAATATTAGGCATCCAGAATGTGTCATTTAATTCTTACTATGCACAGAAAAATGAATGACTTGAAAGTTGTATGCAATATGTAGACAACCATAATGAGAGGCAATATACCTGATGGATGCTGCAGAAATTATTTCTTCACCACTCTCCAAAATAGCAGTATAGAAGCCACTATAGTTCAGCCGACTGAAGTTTGATCTATGTAGAAAAAATAAAATCATATGGTAATCAATCTCATAAACAAACACACAAATACATACGTAAAGGTTCTCTCTCTCTCTCTCTCTATCCAAATAATATATATATATATATATGAGGTAGTGGTTATAGAGAAGTGACAACATAACAACTGTAGAACATTTAAACTAGGTTAGAAACGAAATTAATTTATTTAAGCTTTAAACTTGGGTTAAGACTAATATGATTACAATTAAAGAGGGCAAAATTGAAAAGTAACAAGACATAATGCAGTTAAAAAGCAGCCAACAAAATTAAGGACAAAATTGTAACATTGAGATTTTGTGGAGCTCAGTCGATCAATGAATGGAGCTCGTTTAGGTTACCTGAAGTAGAAAAGAATAACGGTTAAATGGCAATTGTCACCCTAAGGGTAACACAAAATCATGTGAATTGCCTATACATAGGTGGTCTTCTGGGAGGACGAAGAAGCAAAAGAAGAAAGAAAGAAGGAAAAAATAAATAAATAAAGGAATGAGAAAAAGAGTGAGGAAGGACAAAAAGGAAAGAAAGAGAGGAACAGATCAGATCACAGAGAGAGAGAGAATTTAGAATAGAGGAAGGAACTCTCATTCTTTTAGAGTGGGGTATCGGACCCACTCTCACTAAAATTAAAGTCTCCACTCTTAAAATGTACCAAGGAAAACCCCAAGCAGTTGGCTCAAGTGGATAAAAATTCGGCCCCAGTGCCTCAGAAAGCATCAAGTCTAAGGTTCAAATCCTCTCAGGGGCAAACAATTCCTTGAGAGGGAGGGGGGGGGGGGGGTGTGAGTACCAACGAGGAAAGAAAAAAAATTATACCAAGGAATAATGATGTTTAGCATTGGGGAAAAAAAAGTTGTGTTAGCATGCCTATGTTTTACTACAATATAGTTTGTGTATGATATTATGCAGGAATTGTATTGCAAAGATGGCTTCATCAAAATTAAACCGTATGTGACTTGATCTGAGCATGATCATAGCTTATTGTGTTCTAACATTGAAATTGTTAATTGATGGTTCAAATGAATTTTTGTACTAAAAAGGATGAATGCTTTCACGTTTTTTTTGTTTCTAATCAAGGTTGGATTAATCAAGCTTGACGCCTGATCTATTGAATTGCAAAGAGTTTCATAATTCCACGTTCTTGTTGATTCTTGATCAATCAAGGATCAAGCGGTATAATCCAATGATATGTTGAAGTTAAGATTTTACTCTGTTTCAAGTGAAAAAACGAACTTATCTATGGAAATTCATTAAAAGATAAACTACATGAAAGTGACAGATTGATCAAGCTTGAAGCTGGATTGATTCGACCCCTACAAATTTTTTGAGAATCAGCTTAGATATGTACTATTTGCTGACTAATAGGTATGAAAAATTATTGGATGAAATCAGAAAAATGTTATGATGATCTCGCAGCACTCAGAATTTGTAATGGGAACAAACATGAAGATCTTAGACCCCAAATTTTGAACTTGTATCAAATTAATGGCCTCAAACAGTCAAAATAATGACAAATGCTAATGTGATATCTGGCCTTAAACATGTTGAATCTCTGCTAATGTGATGGTCTTGAACAGCCCAAGAATAAAAATGCGTAGATGATGGTCTAGGACCGATGCTTTATTTCTTGTATCTTTGAGATTGTCCTGGACCACTTTGATTCACAAAAACTAACCAATCTTTCTGTGTCTAGTATCCTTGGCGGCGTCCTTTATTCTGCTGAAATAGTCATCATCAAGACGGCTTAGGGACCACCCCGGTTTCTTCTCTGTGCTGGTCATGACAGTTGATATTTCTGGTGGTCCTGTAACATTCGTTCAATATTATTCATTGTAACGAGTCTTAGATCTTTAATGCTATTTGCTATTGCCTGCTTCACTGATGGTCTTGGACAGAAATGTTCTTTGAGACGACCTTGGACTTACATTGTGAATTGAGATGGCCCTGGACTGAAACAATGTATTGATGGTCATGGACTAGTTGCCATGATAACCATGGGTTGTGTTTGTTTTTTGCCTCCGGTTGTATTGGTTTTGAACCGCATTGTTGGCATTTGGTATGCATTTGTCAAGGGTGAACCTAGTGAAGAGAACTCACTCAATTGAGCAGCGGTGACTAAGTGTCGGACAATATTATTATAGGAACCCTAAAATTACTCATTGATAGAATATTGCTATGAGAATATCTTAGGAGTGATTTTAGCCTATGATAGAATATTGACCGGAGTGATTTATGGGTTTGATTTTAAGAATCCTCCATCTATGAATTTTCCATATTTATCACTTGTATTCTTTCACCTATAAATAGAGGTAATCATTGTATAACAAAATTTAAAGAGCATATAATAAAGATATGCAGCCTTCTGGGCTTTGTGTGCCGTTGGATGTAAGCCCTAGTGGCTGAACCACATATATCCTTGTGTTCTTCATTTTCTATCTCTCTCTTCAATTTTGACACTAAGAAAAATCTCGTGTGGTGCCTTAGGGAATTATCTGTGGGAAGTGGTTTGTGAAGAATGCAATGCCTAGGGTGACTTGGTAGGAAGGTCTGAGTAGGTGGATTGTTGTTGAGGATGACCTATGGGAAGTTCTTGTACACCAACAATACTATCCCGAAAATTTTGTCTATTCTACTTTGATCTTGGATCATTGTTCTGGCATAGTTGACCATCAAATATTGTCCTATCTGTAAATGCATAATGGAACTAGTAGTGGTTGATTGATAGTCACAGATATGCAGTTCATGAATGACTTACATATATTAGCATAGATGCATCTGGTCAAAAAATTAGTGTCATATCTTTGGATTACCAATACTATGATCTTGTGATGAAATTCTGTTGATTTGGATGTTATCATTCATGTTTATATGGAATGATTATTATTATAATAGAGACTTGACCTTGTTTTCTAATGCGCATTTGTATTCACCTCATTTATATATATATATATTTCAAACATGTAGGTTTGTTAGCTCAATAGGACTAAGATAGTTAATTTCGTACATCAAAACATGTTCAAAGTATTTTTTGTTTAATTTCTAGTTTGATAGAAATCTACTAATAGTAAGTGTAACTTACGTCCAATCTGAAGATCAAAACCTACAACAAAGGTGATTTTCATAATCTTCTACACAAAGGGTATATAGGTAAATTCATACTATGATACACACTCATCAATTAGGTTCATGTATTGCATCTTAATTTCAAAGTTTTTTAAACTTTAATTTGATTCTAAAATATGCATGAGAATGCATGATTTGAACATTGGAAATGATTTCGGCAAATTTTTCTATCAACACTGCAGCATATATTAGTGGAACTTTTCTGGAGCCTTCTCGATTGATCAAGGATAATTTCGATTGATTGACAGAGTCGAACATGCAGTGTTATAATAGAACTATATTACTAAGTTTTGTTCCAGTCAAACACTTTACTAAGTAGCCTATATATACCTGTGATTCCAGAAAACCTAGTCATGCATTCACGAGATTTTCTTGAATTATTGAAGAGCGGAAACAATACTTTTGTTTATTTATACAAGATCAAAATCTCTATATTCATATATACTTTGAGAGATTACTTGTGAGATATCAGTCCGTCTTTATTTCCAACCTTCATCGTTGCTATGCCTCGTCAAGATCATTCAATACAATCAGAGCACAATCCACACCAGATTCTCGACTCAACGACTAATGGCAAATGCTAATCAGTACAGAAACGGATTCACGGTTGTGAAGGTTGCAGACACATCAGAAAGACGACATAGAGATCTTCAAAAGACTGAGGTTTGGTGTCTTACCATGTCTAGAGATAACTAGGAGATCGACTGTACTGAACGGTGACCTAGATTGTAAATCTTTCTTCATAGTGGATTAGTTGTTTGAATTAGGTTCCGTGGTTTTTGACTCTTGATTAAGGATTTTTCCATATATAATTTTGGTGTCCATTATTTATTTCTTACATTGCACGCTTATTTCAAACTGATAATATATATTGCATGTTATAAAATTGGGTTAATTACAAGGACACACCTTGAGGTTTAGCCAAATCTCACACAGAGAAATTTTGAAAATAACTTTCACTCACACCCAAATATCAGAGAACTAGAACTACATTGCTACCCTTTGAGGTGTTAACAAATATAATGTCACTGTTCTTAGAAGGTCATTTTTGTGTGTGAAAATTTCTTATCCAGGACCTCACTCTCCCTAAAAATCTTTGGTTCTCTCTCTAAAAACTTCCTTTCTTTCAAAGACTTGCCGAGCAGATCGAAATCTCCATCTTTACTTCTATCTGATGTCGATCTAAGCTCCTTCATATTGTGTAACCAAAAGTACCCACTTTGTTGTTTCTCTATATTTATTATATGTTTGCTCTTTTTTGCTTCCATTGTCCTTGCTGGTGAGAGTCTAAGACTCTAAATGTCCATTTTTTGAGTTATTGAGTATTGGAGGTACTATTTTTTGAGTTAATGTCATATACTTACTAATTAATAATTGGTTTCATGGTTTTTGAAGGTTTTGACGGGTTCTTTATTTGATGATTTGGTTATTTGGGTTTTACTTTTTTTCAAGTTTCCTTTTTGGGTTTTCTTGAGAAAATTTGCAAGCGCCACGAATTCCTATCTCCGATGATGGAGTGGGCCGTGGTAATGCCGTTGGCAGTCGTAGCGTACAGCTTCAAGGACGCCTCCAGGCTCCAATTGGTTGCAAGAAGTTCATATTTGAAGACATTTTTTAATTTTCTTTTTCTTATTCTAACTAGATACTGTTGCACTGTGTGTATATATTTATGTATACATATTGAACTGCTGTTATCCCCTGCAGAAAGGGCGAAGTAATAATTTCTTTTTCCTTGAATACAACTATATAGTATATATGTATGTATATATATATATATATATGATTGTTGTGTAATATGTATTTCTCTGTAACTTGTACTCCAATATAAATACATATATATATATATAATATATTTAACGAGCTACGAGCTAGACTCAAATTGGTCGTGAACGTTTCCGAGCCAGGCTCAAACACTGAGGTGTGAGCTCAGCAGAGATCGGCTAGAGCTCAAGCCGAGCTCAAACAGCCATTACTTGGATCAGCTCTGCTTGTTTACAGCCCTATGTAATATTATTGTGAGTAGAACGGAATTCGGGGCCTAACCTTTGAATAATGAGATGGGAGCCGTGAAAAAATACCATGATCACTCTAATCTTCTCATTAAGGATATTGGATGGTAGTAAGTATGGTATATCATAGTGATATCACATGATCTAGACAAGGAGACTACGATGCAAGTGTGACTGACAAAGTTAACTAACACCACATATAGAGACTGAGTACAAAGAATGCTGGCATGGAAACATAGAGCAGGATAAAATGTTAAGCAGCATATACCAACCAAATTGCGAAAGCATTACAAACTTAAATAACAGTAATACTGAAAAACAACTACACACAAACATTAAAAATCTCTAACAAAGACATGGATATATAATCAAAATACATCCTTGAAAAGCGCATACACGTTACTGAACAAAAAAGGAAGAAACAAAAAAAAAAGAACTAAATCGTGCAGTTGTGCATGCCTCATATAAACATACAACCAACTAAAAAATAATAATAAATCCAATCAGATATAACAGAGGATACCAAAACACTAGTTATAAGAATAAAAAATATGCAATACACAAAAACAGTATCTCATGTGTATGTGTGAAGAAAATATATGTACATTTCCAATGAGGATAATACATAACTACTTACCCACAATTATAGAGAACATTATGGATTAAATTGATGCCACTCCTCCTGTCAACAATGGGCAAAAAGCATTCATCCATAACTGACAGTGCAACAGCTAGCTTAGAATTGCATTCCACCCTCTGAGGAAATCCACGGTGTGATGTATCTGTGTCTGGATCCATTCGATGAATTAGAGACCATGAGAATCCTGCTTCCAGTTCATTTTTGACCCCAAGAAGCTTCTGTAAATGGTCAAACAGCTGCAGAAGCACAAGGATTAAGATTCAATTAAACTCCTTCCAAAATAAAATCCAATGCAATCAGAAAACACCACTCCACATAACAGACAGATAACAATTAGCCAATTGAACTAGTGAAAATCCATTTTCAAATTCACCAAAAAATCCTTGTGTCAGATTCAAACATTTCACTTGTTCATCCTTGCAACTTATTGCTGCTATTTTTCATATTACTACAGGGAATTAACAAGAGCTTGTTGATAACCATAGCCTAATATTGAACTATTGGATGCTGAATATTGGAAACATATGCATAAAATTATCATTACTAAACCAAGCAATTAAAATCAAGGCCTTAATTATGTAACATGCACAGGTCTACAAAACACATTCCACCCTCATACAACATAGGGTCTAAAGATTTTATTCCTCAAGTGAGCAAGACTAAATAGAAGCAACTGGTTAATCAGCGTGTGATGGAAGCTCATGCTCAAGGGCTGCACTGCATCAGATATTAAACATAGCAATAAATTACTCAGTAGACAATCACTGCGTTAAATTGGTAACGAAAGGCTGAAATATTGGTTTCTACTAACTATAAAACATCACTTAAATATACTTCACCTAGCCCAAGTAATAATTGACCCTAAACTCTTACATTAAATATACTTAGTAACATTAGGAATACCTCTTGGCATTTCCGCCCACAAAAGGAAGGGTATACATTATCGGAATTAGCAGGTAGAGCATCCATCTCCTGACTGCATGATTCGTGATCTGAAGAAGGCAATAGTCAGATTTCAGCCAAATCCTATAAGTGTAACCACAACAACGACGAGAGAGAGAGAGAGACCAGCATATATGCAAGTACAAAAAACTTTAAGGGGGAAGGACAAGTAATTACATTTTTTCTCACACAGGCTGCATGTGATAACTTCACTGCTAGCTGTAACATTTTTTTCTGCAACACACCCTTCAGCTATCCCACATAATTTGCATGTACAATTTGGACAATGCCAATCACCCGCTGGAAGCATCTGCAATCAGAGGAAAATATGAATGCCCAACAGCTGAGGAAGTTACAACTCACGCAAGCAGCCAAAGAGAAAAAAAATAATAGTTCAACTGTTCAAAACACTAAATGCTACAGTACTTTATTTATTTTGCATTTTTGACTCCGTCATCCCAAATAAGTGAAAACTTAACCAGCCAATCCTCATGCCAATTGTTTCCACTTAATTTTCATCCAGATATTCTCAGAAAAAAATTCATTTAACCAAGCGAGTTTGACACTATGATAGCATCAGCCAGCTTTAAGGGCTCAAGTCTACTGGCATCAGATGGGTAAACTGACCTTGCATGAACGTACCTACTTTCAGTAGTGCAATAAGAGTGAATAAGGAATTAAGAATGCAACTATATCCTTGAATACTTTCTCTTGTTCAACATTTCATAGGTAAAATAGCATCTTAGATGCTGAAAAAACAAAATTACGTAACATTATAGTCTTTTTCACATTTTGGAAACAGATTCCCTCTCTACATATGAACTCGTTAACCAACAGCTTAAACTTTTGGGACAAGGTGTTCTAACATGGTATCAAAGTCTTGGTTCTAGGAGGTCTTGCATCCAAGTTTCCACCACCTCTTCTTCTGTCATGGTTCCTGTTTCTCTCAAACTCTCTGTTCGGTGCACAAGTTTGTCCTTGTTTCGTTTAAACTCTCCGCGTGTGATACACTATCGCATGTGAGAGAGGGTGGGTTTTAGAACATGATAATCATTGTCAAGCTCATTCTTTAATAGCTTAAGCATTTGGGGTAATTAGTAATCTAACACACAAACTATTTCTTCTCTCTCAAGCTCCTCCTATATTTGGGTTTAAACTATTTCTACACATGTTCATTGGTTCTTGTTTTTCTCATTCTCAGTTCTTCGTTTGCAAGTTTGTATTTTGGTCTCTCCACGTGCGGAACAGTTTTGCACATGAGGGAGTGTTAGAACTTTATATTCATTGTTGGGCCCATTACTTAACAACTTAACCTTTTGGGGCAATTGGTAGTCTAGGACATATAAACTATTTCTTTTCTCGCAAGCTCCTCACAAGTCTTTAAAGATTCAAGAAATATCTCCACCTGTCAACATCCAAACTTTTAAGCACAATGTTGACTTTCCTCTTAATTCACCATTCTATTCTACATGCATAGATGTGGATGCAATTATAAAAATAAAGATATACAAACATATGCGCATAAATACATTTGTTACACGAAAAAGTAAAATGGACATAGAGAGAAAAATAATATAATTAAAATGACCTAAAGGATGTCTAAATGTGCTCTATGATCAAGTATATATACCTGTATATCTAAGCAACTCTGATGAAATGTTGAAGGACAACCATCACAACAAATCAAATCACCACCATCACCGCATAGGCCACAAGTATCATCATTTGGATCATCACCATCTACGTCTACCGTTTGAAAACCACAACGTTCAGACTCCTTTTGCCTGTTCCATGCATCTATCTGGCATTGCAAAAGGGAAACCCCAGACTCCAAATATATGTTCTGGAATGGCTGACGCAGTTTACTTCCAGCATGAATCTCGAACTTCAAAACAGTGAGGATTTTGCTACAGCAACCACAGTGTATGCCATCTCTTGTAATCCAACCCTCTAGCATTACTCGAGTCCGTCTACGGTTCATGTACTGCACCTTCTCGCTTAAATGCACTGTACCAGAGTCAATCAGCCAGGAAAGCAGGGTCCGTTTTCCAGTATATGGAGCAAAATCATCCTTTTCTGAATTTGGTCCTTTGTCAGAACCGCGAACTAACAAAGTACATCTGCCAAATTTTCTACTTTTTGTTCCTTGTACCATTTGAGAATTGGTTGTTGTGGACAATTTTTCAGCCTTGGCTTGCTTGGGAGTTCCTTTGTACAAGTTACCACTTGAATCATCCCCACTATCATTCTTTGCTTCGCGCAATCTGCCTTTCACTGACTTACCACTATGCTTCTTGAAAGAACTGAGTTTCTTCTCATGCTCATCACTGTCCATGTCATCTTCAGACTCTTCAGAAACAGAGTCTTTAACATTCTTACTCCTATCAACATCTCTTCGCTTCTTCTTCATTTCCTTCTCCATCTTCTTTCTAGTTTGCCTTGTTAACTTACTGAGTATCTCCTCTGACAATGGAGTAAACGGAGAGGAGTCCCTACTAGGTTCGATTTTAATATTATCTTCCTCCAATTGCTTCTGAAGCGCATCATAAGCCTTTATAATAGACCAGTAAGCTGTTCCTGCAGGATTAATGTACACTGCATCTAGATAATCTCTGTTCCTTCTAGGTCTATAATCAATTGTCCAGCCAGCATTCACAAGCATATTCCTAATCTTCTCACGCAATAATTGCTTTTCTGTGCCAGTGCCACGCTTAACCTTTCCTTCTTTGCCTCTGGTTGGAGTGATTTGTTCAGCTGATGGAGTAACACTTCCTTCATTCTTTACCCGTTTTGAGGAGCTACAAGCCTGCATGCTCGTTGACGCTGGATTCAGTAACGTATTACTGTCCTCTTTCTCTAATTCACCTGTCATACTGCTCTTACTTGAAATTGATTTTTTTGTTTTAAGCTCATTTTTCTCTGCCCTAACAAATGAATCTGGTTTTTCACGACGTTTTGAATCTGAGTAAAAAGAAGGCCGGACTGGCATGTTTTTCTTGATAGCATCTTCAGACCTAGAATCCTTTCTATCTTCAGATTCCTGCTGATCACAAGTTCTACGGGACAAACCCAGCTTCTTTTTATTTACCATTACCTTTAGAACACCATTTTTCCCCTGCAACCGGATAAGCTCATCAGAAGGTTCACGAACCTTCTCTCTCAAAAACGAAATGGGCATGTGAGCTTCATCATCCTCCTCCATCTCAAACCTATTCTTTAAAGTAAAATTAGGTCCCCTGTTCCTCCCTCCTAATGAGCTACTTGTACCATCAACATAAGAATGTTTTCTCTTGTCAACCATAACATGTCTGTTAGACCCACCTTCAAATTCCCTCTGGTTCCCACTCCGTCCTGCAAGCTTCAACCTATCATCCATAAAATCATTCCTCATAATTTTCCCATCCATTGCGTCGTACTCGTCAAACTCAAACACATCTAACCGACTTCTCTTCCTCTCGCTCTCAATTTTACCATTCCTACGAATTTCTCTATCATCCACAATACACTTGTTATATACAACTGAACCGTTATGAAATTTATTGTTTTTGGAAACAATTTTCCTACGAAGAGGCTCTAATAGCTCATCACTCGACCCCAAATCGCTGACAAGCAAGCGGGGTCTCTTCTTCTCCTTCTTTGACCCAACAACTTTTCTTGAACCCGAAGAACCAACCCCACTCATCCCATCCCCTTTCTTTTTTATGATCAAACAACCAGAAGAGCTCTTCTTCTTCACCAAATACCCCGAAGGGTCCCCAGATCCACTACCCTCTTCCATCTAATGCATTAACCACAACAAAGCTCAAATTTTTCAATCAGATCCCCACATTCACCATCAACATCAACATCAACACAAACGGACTCGAGAACCCTAGGTCTCCGCCTAATTTAAATGTCACCAGATCTGAATCAAAACAAACCAAAAACCCTAAAATCTTTTTTTTTTTAAAAAAAACAGAACAAAACACGTCCGTAGAGGGAAAACGGCATAGGAAGATTTAATGATCCTTACCTTACCTCGCAGTGATTCCTACAATCAACGATTAACCACCGAGACGCTGTCAATCGGCGGTGGAAAAACTTTCCGGCCAACGAATCCACGTGACGAACAGATATATAGAGAGAGACAGAGAGAGAACAGTTCATGTAGAGAGAAAGATTGGTGCTGTTTATATGTGTATAATTTGTATATATGTGTATATATGCTGTATATCAGACGCTTGTCGTTTTATATTATCAACTTGTAATTAAGATTAAGCATTCATATTGTCTTTATATTTACACTTGCTAATGGTTTTTTATTACGGTTAAGTCTTGTAAATTATTATTATTTTTTTTCTTTATTTTAGTTAACTTTCCCTCCAAATAGTAACCTAAAATTCGGAACCTCTAATAATCACTTTTATGGTCAATTAAAGTCAAAGACTTGATATGTGCTCTTGCATACAGCAAAGTTTATACATCAGTGACATCACTACTAGTACCATATAAGAAGAAATTTTATTAAGAGGAACCGCAACCGCTGGCTAAAGGCCCATTTCTGCAAGCATGTGGTCCTTTGACTGCATAATGGGTTAGCTTAAAATCTTGGAGCACACTTTGCCTAGCAAGTCGGCTCCGTTAACCGGCCCGCAATCGTTATATTTTATTTTATTTTATTTTTGTTTTTTTTTTCTGTTGCAAAATGCGGGCCAGCTAAAGGCCCATTTTTGCACGTAAGTGGTCCTTTGACTACACAGCGGGTTACCTTAAAATCTTGAGGCCCACTTTACTTAGCGAGCTAGCTTGCAGAATACCGCTAGCCGAGCCGCAATCATTATATATATATTTTTTCTATTATAAGACGGCGCCGTTTTCAATTGTCTTTTTTGTTTTATTCTCAAACGCTCCTGGAACAGTGGCTCAACAGTGCCTAGAATTTTTTTTTTTTTTTTTGAAAAAACCTAAAAATAGGTTATTTTGAGCTCTTTTTTTAAAAAAAATTAATTAAAATTCTTTAAATAAAAAATATATTGTTTAGGCACTGTTTGTCCAAAAATTATATATATATTTGGGCCAAAAATAAATTTAAAAACCTTTTTTTTTCCCCTTAAAATTTGTTTTTTATTTTTATTTTTTTGCTTTAAATTTTAAATGTGTATCACGAACAATGCATTTGGCCATTAAGACACTATTTGGCTAACAGAAATAGTACCTTAACGGCTATAATTTTTTAAAAATTTTTTTTTTAAAAAAAAAATTTAAAATTACAAATTCATCTACTTGTTCCAATAAGATTTTGTAATCCTTATTTTTTTATTTCAATTCATTATTTTTAATCTTAAAAAATCATTACATAATAAAAATTATAGTACACGAAATATCATAACATCTTAAAAGCAAACAAAATGCAACATAAAATAA
>JAOTQH010000001.1:1183725-1197051 GCA_025631255.1 Cornus kousa | reverse complement strand
AATTTCAAAATATTTAAGTATTTATTTATTAAAATAAAAAAAATATTTATGAAATAATATAAAACGAGTTAGAAAATATTGTAATTTTTTTTTGTAACGTTTATTGTTAGAAGCGGTACAAGGCTTCTACTTTCCAAAGGGATTTTAGGGGTTCGAAGGCATTGTGTGTGAGTCCCAACTAAGAAAAAAAAGATCAACAATTAGAAAAAAATATATATATGTATATGAAAAAGTTACAAAACATTCATCACGTGCACTTGCCTTTTCCTAGTATATTCAAAATCCACAATATCATAAATCTAACAAATATAATTGTTCTGATTTTTTTGCTACAATCTAAAATTTTATTTAATTCTAGTAGTGAGATGAATCAATCAAATAAAAAAATAAACATAATAGAATTATAAAATTTAATAAAAGTAGAAGTTCAAAATCTCAGACAAAAGAGTGGAAAGAGTTAAATTTCTAAAAAAAATTACATTAGGTACACCATTTTTGCTTTAAAAAAAAATTGCAAAATATACCCCGACATGTCCAATATGCGTGTCCCCTCCGTGTCCAATAAGAAATAATTTATGAACTAAAAAATAATTTATGGACACTTTACACCAAGCCTCCTGGTTGTCAAGAAAACAAAAATAACTAGAGCAGCTCAAACAGGCTCAAAACAAAACCAGAAGATAAGAAGCAAATGTCCGCATATCATCTATTCAATATTTACAAAACGACCCAGATAATTATTCCGTATGTAATTTAAAAAATAAAATAAAAATAGAATGATGTAATGTCCATATGTATATATATACATATATACATTTAATTTAACTGCTAGCTAAGGACACCTAATAATCATTTGTACAGCAACACTGCACAACGCAAAATGGAATCAGAATGAGTAAGGGTCAGTATGAACCATCCTCGGGTAAATTGGGGCCAGTTGGAGGATTATATGAGCCATCATCAGGTAATTTGTTGTTATCGAACTCTTGTTGATCAAAAGCCTGCATGTAATTGCCACTGAAATCAAAATCGTCAAAACTCCAGTATAAACCATCCTCTTCAACTGGTCTTGGCTTAAGATCCAAAGCCATGTCTCCTCTCGTGTACTGGCCGGGCATGGGCATGGGCATGGCAATGTTGTCTATGGGATGAGCAGGGGGAGGAGGTGGAGGACGCGGCCCATAGTTGAAATTCATTGGCCGCTGAAGGTTATGAGAATTGAACATTGCGGCATAGTCTGGATAGTGTGGCATTTCAGATGGGACTAGTCCTCCATTTTGGTAAGGCATTTGAGGATAGTTATTATTAATCAATGGGTTCGCCATAAATCTGTTTGAGCCTCCAACAGGGTTGTAATTGTAGTTCGTTTCCACGACAGCATTGGCACTTGTCACATTGTCGTTTGAGCCTCCAACAGGGTTGTAATTGTAGTTGGTTTCCACGACAGCATTGGCACTTGTCACATTGTCGTCAAACACAGAACTTCGGACGGATGACGGTGCAGGTGTAGATGGTTTGGGATCTTCAATCTCCTCAGGTTCCCCACGATTGCCATAGCTGCCTCGACCTCTTCCTTGGTTAGCTTTTTGATAAATCCTACACAAAACCCAATTATCCAACTGCCAAAAAAACAAAGATGGGGTTAATGGCTATTATTATAATGAGTAATGAGAGTGCATATATTGTCATAAGTTGTATATGAATGCTAGACTGAAATTAAGGAGCTGTAGTATATACCCTCATGTCATCAGTTCCCTTTTTGCTTCTTGAAGCATCTTCTTTGACTCTAAATTCATGCATAATCCATTTAGTCTTGTCACCTTTGGGAGGCCTTCCAAGGTAGAAAACCAGTGCCTTCCTATATCCAACAATTTTACCTTGGTGTTCGACTATCTTATCAGCTCCAGTAGCCTTCCAGTATCCATCACCAGCGGCTCGGTTTGGCCGGTTTCCATTCCGATATTTCCTGTCCCTTGGGGTGAAGAAGTACCATTCCTTGTCAGCCAATGTTTGGAAATTCCCTTTTACAAGAATGAAAAAGATTGTTAGGGATTTCAAAGTAATGAGGAAAAAAGAGAAACAACACATTAATATTATTATTTTTTTCTAGGGTTTCAATTCAATAACATTATGTTTTAATTGTTTTGGCATGGCAAATTCTTATCTAAAACAACCATTAAAAAGTATAAAAGTAATATATTTGTTTGATAAGTGAATATAAGATCTTACTTGAAAGAAACATATTCAATTAGTAAATGAAGAAGGAAACAAAATACGAACCTAAATTAAAAATAAAAAAAAAAAAAAAACAAAACAGTTTGAAACAGAAGAAACCATATAGTACACAAAAGGCAACAATGAATGATTTTAATATGGGTATCTCGACAGAGACAGACGTCATCGTTTTGCCACCATTTGACCCAGCCAAGTATTCTGTTGATCTGCCACCATGCATGTGTCCACACCACAGATCAACATCATCCCAACCAAGGATTGTTTGAATTCTCTTGACGAAAACGTAACCCTAACTTGATTAAATAAATTCTTCTTATGTAATACCCATTAAAATTAATAACTCTAAAAGAAAAAAAGAATTGACAACCAAATTACAGTTTAAAAATATCTTTAACCAATTTGTTTTTGAACATCTAGCCTCAGGCATCTTCCTCAAAAAGAAGTATTCTAAATTATTTTTCAAATTACAATAGGACTCGATGTGTACAGTGACGTTATTCATGATATGAATCAGGTATTGAAAACCCTAAACAATCCTTATTGAACTGAATGAAACAAGGGGAAAAAATAGCACTAAAAAAACACTAAAAACCCTAGAAGGATAAAACCCTCAACGGCCGACACTTCATAACAAAAATCTATTTTTTGGGTTAAAAACCCTAGAAGCAAATTTGATAAGAAGCTAAAAGAAGCTAGAGAGAGAACAAATAGGGTTTCACTATTAGGACATTAAAAACCCTAAAAGCAATAAATGACCATCTAAAAGAAGGGAAGGAGGAAAGAATTATAAACCTGCAAGCTGATTAGGGTTATGCTTGTAGAGGTTGACATCCCTGATCTTGCTGATTGGCAACTCCTCATTGGCAACTTTCTTCATCAAGTAATGAACAATGAGCTCCTCATCAGTGGGATCGAACTTATAACCAGGTGGCAATGATTCAAAGTACTTTTGTTTGACGACGTTAATGTTATTGTTGTCACCACCATTGTTGTTATTAACCCCATCCAATGCAAGCAATGCCTCGTTAAGAACATCGTTGTCAGCAGAAGAGAAAACTTTAGTTTGTTGTTGTTGTTGTTTGTGCTTTGTAGGGCTTTGAAGCTTTTGAATTGTTAGAGAAGCCTTGAATGTAGGCTTCGTTTTCTGATCAGACTCCCTAGTTGGAGGACTCATTGGAAGAACTCTCTTGAGAATAACAATAGAGATTGACTCCCTCTTTTCTCTGCATATGAAAGTGTTATATTTTAAATGAAATTAAACAATAATATATATATATATATATATATTATACACACATACATACATGACAGAGAGAGTTTGATAAAGATATATGATACCTAATAAGAATCTATATCTATCTGTTCAGCTCTTATGATATTGTATCTTTAACCAACAACAAGTAATATAATTGTACTACAATTATATTTGATGATTCCCATTCAATAACCTCCACGTGTCATTATTCGTCATCGGAAGAGAGTTTGAAACCCGGACCTGTAACAAATTGATAAAAAATCTACCACTTGCCAACTCATTGTGCTGTAAATAATTATGCAGTCCACTCTATATTTCTAGATACATTATAACGGAATTTATATTAATTTTAAAAAATCAGCATTTTATATTAATTAAAGAAAAATCTAACAAAAATAATATAAATAAATTAATTTAATTATATTCATGTAAAATAAACGCACTACTACACAAGTATAAAAGACTTGTATTATATTGTACAGTTTTTATGTATAAATTGATATGTTATCTTGAATCTGATATGGCAATTATTCGAAGACAAAATTGTTATTTCCTTTTCTACATATTATAAAAGTGTGAATATGTAAAAAAATAAAAAAATAAAATAAAAATAAAAAAAATAAATATATCACGGCGCATCACCATGGCTAGGGGTGCAACTTGGGTTGGAAAACCCGAACCCAACTCAAGTCCAGCCTGATTTTTCACGAGCTTGGACAATCATTTTTACAATTAGAGTTAAGCTTGGGTTGAAAAATCTCAACCCGAATTGAATTAGAGTTGTACTTGGGTTGAAGTGCTAGCAATCCGAGTTAATCCGAACCCAAATTATAATATAATTTATATATATATATTTACTTTAAAAAACATTATATATAATATTTAAACTATAATTGCCTTTTTTCTTATCAACTTCCTATGTTAAATCTTAACTTATTGTATGATAGCATTTAGGAGGCTTAATTTTTTAAGAATTTATTTGTAATTTATTAAAAATCTACAAAAAAGTTTTTGAACTTTTTATTGTTTAAGAGTAATTTAATCTAAAACTAATTCAAGATCAAATTAAATTTTTCAATGTGAAGATTAGTCATATAAGTAAACCGAATTAACTCGAAGTTTTAATACGAAATTTAAGACCGAGTTGCAAGCCCCAATTTAAAAGTAGAAGGACGAGTTGGGCTCGGGTTGAGTACTTAAGGTCAAGGAATAGGGTTAGGATTGGACTTGGGTTTAACATTTCATATAGTAGGTTGAGTTTAAGTTATACCTCAAACCCGCCCAACCTACCCGAGTTACAGCCCTACCCATGGCCCAAACACACTATATTCATTAAAACACATAAAGTTAAGGGAGGGCAGCCCATGACTTAAGTCCAAAAGAAACAACCCAAAAACAAATACAAACATCAAGCATTCAGTCCAATCCAACCAAAAGACCCCTGGCCCAAACTAAATAATGTAACTACCAACTACCATAGCCTAAGGCGAGAAAACTATCACAAACGTACACATGGAGTAGGACGAAGGTGAGAACCAAGTAAGGTTGATGATGGCAAGGGTTAGGACGGGGTATAAAAAAGGTTTGTGGGAGCGAGATCATAAAAGGAGTTTGGAATATTCCACTTGCTAGAAAGCATTTACACGTCTTGATTCTTGACAGAGAATAACCGAAGGCGCACTGATTCAGTGATGGTATTCAACGTTTAGAGTGGAGGAAAATATTTATTGAACATTTTGTTTTTTTCTCTCCTTCCAAATATAATACACATAGCTTGCGAAAGTCAGCTTCCAAGTTAGCACTCTGCTCGATTTAAATTTTTGTTTCCTGTTGGAAGATGCCCAAATTAGGAATACTTCCCGTGAGTTTGGATTCGTACAGAATCCACACTTGTTTTACACACCATTCCACAGAAGTTTTGAGAAAGTGCACTGATGGAAGATATGTTCCTGAGATTCTACCGCATTAAGCATAATGCAAACATATTTGGCTGCATTGTGTACAAGGAGCTGGTTTATCTTGTGTGAGGAGCTTTTCTTGTATAAGTTGCCTATAAGCAGAAACAGTGTTTAGGTATGGAATTACTGAGCCACACCAACTTGTGCCAATGAATGTAAGTTAAAGGCTGTGAGATGGCTTTGAGGGTATGTTTAAGTGAGTATGATTTTGTAGGTAATGGTAGCCACTGGATAATTAAGGTCTTTAACATTGAGGTTAGGCAGAGGTAAAGATGTAATATGATAGTAGGGTGTGACAAGGTTAGAGATGTATCTAGGCCATGACCACTAGCCATCTGGTAAGAGGTTTGACACTCTAATGTGTTTGTTGATAGTCCATCCCTGCCTATGAGAAAGGTTAGTAGTTAATACCTAATATAGAGGACCACATGGTAGCCAGTTATCATACAAAACCATTGTATCAGCACCATTGTTGATCATGTGCTGGATTAGTGGTTTAGCTAGATGCTTGTTTTGCATTAACTTCCTCCAGAACTAAGAACAATCATTGGGGATCTTCAAGTCCCAAATACTCTTCTGCTTAATCAAGTTCTTTGAAGTCCATTCTTTCCACAAAATGTTGGTTTCATTTGAGCATAAGAATCATATGTGTCTTAGGATGGACGCTTTGTTCCATAATTGGATCCCTGGTATGCCAAGTCCCTTAGCATGTTTTGGAAAACACACTTGATCCTATTGCACCTTTGTGTGCTCTATACCTTGTCATTAATGGTCCAGCCCAAAAAAACCTTTGAAGAATCAAACTGATCTGGTCACACAGTTTAAATAGAAGAATCAGTAAGTTAGTCTAAAAAGTATGCATTTTGAAAGAGTGGCCTTAATTAATTATAGCCTCCCAGCAGTGGAAAGTGATATTATAGTCCAATTAGTCACTTTAGCCACCATACAATCAGTGAGTGATTTTATAATCCCCTACAATAAGTCTTGAAGAGATAAGTGGTATTCTAAGATATTTGATTGGGAGAGTACCCCACTGGTAGTTGAACGAGTTACAAACAGCATCTTTAGTGCTACAAGAACCCACTAAAGAGCAGTTGACTCTTGCTAGGGTTAGGGTAAAGTTCAGATAACATTCTAAAGGTGTCAATGGACTTTTTGAGAACCTGTGCAGGAGGGTAAGTTCACATGGTAGAACATAAGGATATCATTAGCAAATGAGAGGTGGGATATGTTTAGAGCTATGCATCTCTAATGGTGGTGAAAAGAGGAATTGAGATGGTGAATTGGTTGGTAATATATGAGAAGACATCCATGATAATCACAAACAAATATGGGGATATAAGATCATGTTGCCTAAGCCCTTTAATACCCTTGAAAAAACCACACAATTCCCTATTTATTGACATGGAAAAACTAGCAGTGGAGATGAAAATTTTGATCCATGAAATGAATGTGGGAGGGAAGTGCAAAAGATGCAACACATCACGAAGGAACTGTCAGTCAATGTTGTCATAGGCTTTGAGCTAATCAACCTTGAGAGTACACCTACGAGAATACAAATCTAAAAAGTTCTTGTGCCAATAAAATGTTATCCCCAATTTTCCTCCCTTTAACAAAGGTATTTTGTGTCTTACCAATGAGCATAGGTAATTTGGGTTGATTTTGTTTGCAATTAGTTTTGATATACATTTGTAGAGTACACTACAACAGGAAATAGGCCTATAGTCATTCAGGGATGTTGGGTTTGGAACTTTAGGAATCAAAGCCAAATAAGTGGCATTTACTTGAAAGAGTAACTTACTAGTTTGGAAAAATTATTTTATAGCTATAGTCACTTCCTCACCAACTACACTCCAATATTTCTTTAAGAAGAAAGAGTTATATCCATATGGTCCAGGAGATTTCTTGGAATTAATGGAAAATAAACATTACAACGACCCAAACTCGGGGCTCCAAATCATTAACTGGGTCCTTACCTGAACCCAAGGTCATGTACGGGCATTACGGTTATTTCTCATGTTGAAATACAATTAATACATCATACTATGCTATGCAATGCACCATAACATCATTGAATGAGTAAAGATATAAAGGCAAGTGGACTGGGCTGCGTCGGCCGACTGAAACAAGAGGGTCGATCGGCTGACAATGTTGGTCAGTCGGCCAAAATAACAATTCTGAGAACCCAACCCTCTGTCTGCGCCCAAATTGCACTATCGATCAGCTAGCTTATATCACCAGCCGGCCGACAGGCCTTGGGAACTGCAGAAATGACTGATTTTTGGTATCTAAGTTTTTGGACGCAACCGAGGCTCCCTTGTGAGCTTAAATATAATATGAACTTGTCCCAACAACATTCACAAAACCCGTATACAACGATATTGAAATGATCACATATTATAAGAGATATCAAAATACATTTCTATGCTACAATACATTCAAATATGGTCCATGAATACATTGGATTACAAAATAATATAAGTCTAGCTCAAAGCATTAATTACAAAAATACATCTACTACAAGGAATAGCAAAAGAAGGTTCTTTCTAGTCTCGTCTACGCTTGTGGGGAAACATCGTCCACTAAAGTAGATGAATGACCACAAGGCCCAATCGAGAATGCCTAAGTGGCATCTCCTCAAGTAAGGTAGGTAATCACATGCCTTACACAAATAATAGATGAATGGGAGTGGAAACATGTATGGGATCTCATATATTGCACTTAACTCCTCAATAACCATCAATGTCAAAATAATGTAATGCGATGCATGAAATAAGTCAAGCACCGGCGTATCACCTACACACTCAACCAACACATGGACTGGCCAGCTCAGCACTATCAGCCAGACGATAAGTCCATAAAGCAAACTTATAAACGGTCAATCGATGACCCAGAACCTTGATCCGACCAAGTCACAAACTGTCAATCGATGGGCCCAAAACCTTGATCTGACTAAGTCACAAACTGTTGATCAATGGGCCTAGAACCTAGCTCAATTCGATCAAGCCACAAACTGTCAATCGATAGGCCTAGAACCTCAATCCGACCAAGCCACGAACTGTCGATCGATGGGCCTAGAACTTCGACTCGATTAAGCTACGAACTGTCGATCAATGGCCCAAAACCTCGATCCTATCAAGCCACGAAATGTCAATTGATGGGCCAGAACCTCAATCCGACCAAGCTATGAAATGTCAATCGATTGCCAAGAACCTCAATCTGACCAAGCCACGAAATGTCGATCGATGGCCCAGAACCTAGATCCAACCAGGCCATAAAATGTCAATCGATGGGCCCAGAACCTCGATCAGACCAAGCCACGAAATGTCGATCGATGGGCCCAGAACCTAGACCAACCAGGCCACGAAATGTCAATCGATGGGCCCAGAACATCGATCCAACCAGGCCACGAAATGTCAATCGATGGGCCTAGAACCTCGATCCAAGTTATAGTCCGTTAATTGACAGGCCCAAACCCTCGACATAAAGAGCTGAGCGAGGGAACTAACGACGAAGAGTTGTGGCAGGACTCTTTGAGAATATTGGGAATGCTGAAGGAATTTTAGAATGGAGGATGGAGAATTGGCTTTGAGTCTTGCTAAGACAGACCCAATTCGAGGAGAAAAAGCGAAAAATAGGTTGGAGTAAGCATAAAAACCTTACAGCCACCCTCCATTTAGGTCATTCAAGGAAGGTATGTATACCTGGCAGCATGTCTGGAAAAGTCAGGATTAGGGCATCTTGATCCGTAAAGGACATATGCCCTGGCTCACTTTATCAACAAACCCAACAGATATAACCTGGATGACCTAAGGCTATAAAGAGGTGGCTAAAAGAAAGGATAAGGGTAAAGAAATCAGGCTTTGTCATACTCTAGACTTCGTTCTTCTCTACCATCGTTTTTGGTTTATCAAATTGGGCTGATTTTCCCTTCCTTAATTCACTTTTCTGTATTCCTAATATTGTTTGTGATATTCCCAAGTATTTTCATCTTTAGTTTTGACTCAAAAATCAGGTACATACACCAAGCAAACCCATAATTTTTGTTTCTCTTCTTCAAATAAAATCAAAAGCAAAACTATGCCAAAAGTGTTTTTCATCCTGGTATGCTACTAGGAAATGTATTTAAATTAAACTACAGCCTTTGGAGATTTAGGCTTCTTTGGATGGGATGGTTTGGAGGGATTTGGAGAGAGAAGAAAATAAATGATAGAGAGATTTGTGTTTGGATTACTTTTTATGGAGGGAAAAGAAAGGATTGGGAGAGATTTGAAGGGATAGTTATCCCTCCAAAACTTTCATATGTTATCCTCTAAAAATGAGAAGATTTGGGGAGGAAAGACGGTGAGTTAAGTAATATATTCATAATTTTAAAATTACCTTTAATAATAAAAAGAATAAATTTGTTATGCAATTCATGTCCCATCTTAAACATTTTAGGGCATTTGATTGTTGACAATAGGCTCTCTTCTCCTCCGTTTTCTTCTCCAGCTCCAGCACTCAAAACATGGCGTCATTTTGCCTGTCTGAGAATATGTAATATCAGTACGGTATTGTCATCTTCATCGTTTTAGATTGGAACGTTGTTCTCTGTTTGACCACTCTAATCTAATTCTTGTTATTCATTTATGCCCACTGCAACATACTAAGTAGATATATATATATATATATATATATATCACAAATAACATATATTATTTTGGAGAAAAGTTGTCGGATTGCATTTGGGGGACTTCTGAATACATAAGAGCAGATGGAAGTCCACCGAGTCTTGAATGGAGAAGCATCTACTCCATCTATTCATTTATTAACTTTGATTTGGTTCTTCGGCAACCCAATTCGAGTTGGGACTTGAACTACTTCTATTTGGGATTTGTTTGTGATTTGGGAATTTTGATTTGGGACTTCGATTTCAAAGTTGTCTTCTATGTTAATAAAACAACTGTAGTTTAATAAAATGATAGGCACAAACCAGACAAGATTGTGAACCATTAAACTGTGAACTAGACTGGCACGTGTCCTTTGGAATGGCTGTTTGCGTAGGCTGAGATTTTAAATTTTTTACTGGAGATACAATTTGCTCATGTATTTGCAACGACAAATAAAATGCATGATTTGTAATTATGGTTTGGTTGGAACATTCTTGGTTGAAACCATATTCTTCAATGCAATAATACAGGACATTTGCAAACTTCTAAATGCACAAATTATAGTTCATATCCTATGTGCCTCTAGCCGAGGTAAAATAGAAGTGGCTAGGTAGCAAGTCAAGGATACAATAGTAAATTAATTAAAATAATTTCTTTTCTTTTTCATCCTTCACCTTATCCAAATAAGAAAACTATTAATTTTTCTTTTCCTTCCTAATTTATCCAAACATGTCTCATTACCAATAGCTAATGTTATCGTTGGTAATACTTAATTGAATAGGAAACAAGAACGATAAATTCAGAGTGAATATTGCAGTATCTTCTACATTGAATATTGCATCATATTCTACATTATTTTATAAGATCTAGAAAACTGAATCCATCTCTTACTGAAAGTTATGTTGCACCTTTTCCCTACCCCTTCAAAGATCTCAGTTTTCGCAGGAAAAATAATAATAACTTCCCCAAGCTTAAACCAAAATTTCTTTATAAACCAATTTAAAAAAACCAAGTTAGATTTCTAAATATAACCGTCTTAACTAATTTCTCAAACTAAAACAGTTTTGCCCAAATTCTCATTAAGCATATGTCAGAAAACACAAAACCAACAGGGATGCAACAATGAAAGAAAAGCAACTTCTATAATCAAAACGTGCAACTTCTATAATCATATTAAGTACCACACACATCACACATCACACATCTGTAACAAGTCAAATTACAGACTCCGTTGATCTATATCTTCATACAGCAGAAAGATTCAAAGCCATCCCCATCTGCTAAGCCTTCTCACACTAAAATACCTAATAATATACTCCGATGATCTTTCGACCACTAGATGAACAATTAACCGGACTTGAATGATACAATGAGCTAATATATTTACTCAAGACCTAACATGTAATGTCACGTTGAACCTACTGTATTCATCTTTTGTTGTCCCCTAAAAGAGCTCCATCAACTGCTGCGCGACATCTGCTTGAAACAATCAGATGCTGTTATAATTTAATTCAATCAAACAGAAACTATACAGGGAAAAAGTTATTGGATGATGAACAAGCTTTCAAACGGAAAAAAAAGAGTAATGATTAGGCATTCATCACAACTTTAAATTCCAATCACAAATTTAATTTTGAAATGCAGTACTGAATAGCATATTAAAAAACACTGCCAAATTTTATATAGGGTATTAAATACCTTGGACTATAGATGATGGAGTCTGAAACTCCTGCCAGATACTTTTGTGGGAAGTAATGTCCATATCTAAAAACTTGGCAGCAAGGAGTGCAGCTCCAGCAGCAATCTGATGTGGCTTGAACTGAAGCCACAGTGAACTCCGAAGCCTGTAAAATAATATCCAACTGTGAGAAAAACATTAAAAGAAACGGGAAACAAACATTGATAAAAATTAATTTGTCACACAAACCATCTGGAGCAACACCATGATAAACATGCAAGATCATAATTACATCAGTAACAATTGACATCAGCCTAAAGAATACTCAAAAAAAACAACTTGGCTAGAACACAAGTACGACCATATAACTTCAAGAATACTTCGAATTAAATTCTAAAAGAGAAGACAAATAGTAATAAAAGCAAGCCAAAGACAATTTTACCTTACCAACTACAAAGCAGCAACGCAGGTGAAATAAAATTCCAAGAATCTTCTGCAGAATTGTTGACAGAGTACCAAAACTATAGCAAACATGTATAACCATCTAGAAAACACATCAACTTGCAGGCCAAGTTCTGCTGCAGAGAAATTTTGACTCCAGAAGCATACACGATTTATATGAAAAAGATAAAGAGAGCGAAGCAACACATGTTGCAAGCGAGCAAACCTCTTGAATCAAATGCCAGTGTCTTCTGCTCAATGATTAAATGTGAAAGGCTTCCCCAATAGGCATGTTTTCTTGCTTACGGACATGAAAATACAAAATCCAACATAGAATACACAGCCCAAAACCCTCTAGGTAACATTATTTATAGTGAAGTGGGATAAAAAATAAATAAATAAATAAAACTCGGTAGAATCTTAATGCTGCCTACATTAAACAATTTATATAAAAATTAACTAATGTTATGTAAACAAATAGTAAACAACATATACACACACACACACACATATATATATATACACACGGGTGTATATTGTCAAAAAGATCGTGGTGATCATCAACCCTACACGTGCTCTTTTTTTTTCCCCTTTTTTTTTTAAAAAAAAGTGGCCATATTTTTAGAAAGAGTTTCAGAATTAATTATTAGAACTTCTATTGCATGATTACCCTTCAAGAAAAGTGGCTAACAAGGGCTCTTCAGAAAAAATATACAACTCCACCTCTTTAAAATTGGCGAGGCAGTGTTGTTTTTAAATAATAGTAAAGGTGGTTAGGTGCCCACGACGTGGAACCTTACAGGATGCGAAGCCCAGCTGTCAAACTATAAACCAGCAACATGTACTCAGAACAAGTACTTGTCATTTCCTTTGGAAAGCAAATATTATAATTTGGTTATATTCAGTAATACATAATGCCATTTCATTTCATGCATGCTTTATTTTAGCTCCATATTAGTAATGAATGAGATATGAAAACAAAAAATCTGTGGCCTATAAGCTCAAAAAAATGTTAACAAATAGCACATTTACATGGGAATTATACAATCCTGGGAGGGTACAACATGCAATGGAAGTCAAAACAGGCAACGTAATTTCACAATGTAAGGA
>JAOTQH010000001.1:1161323-1172171 GCA_025631255.1 Cornus kousa | reverse complement strand
GTAATGATAAAACTAGAACACCCTATCTCTTATCCTATTATAGGAAAATATATTAAGTATACTCGGTGCACAGGAGACATTAGAACCGCCTATGTATAATGTGTCGGTGTGTACACAACACACGGGAAAACGAACAGATCTGATAGTCCGGTGCACCAGGCACATTGAATATATTCTCTCATTTTAATTGCTTTAATTTTATAAATGTGATCCAAATTAAAAAATAAATAAATAAATAAAAAATTCCCCGAGAATTTCACTTTTTTAGCGGATCCTGGTTTTTGAATTCGGAACGGATCCATATGCGTATCCCAAAGATTAAAGAAGAAGAAAATAAACTTTTTAGTATTTGTGGGTCTTGGCCTAAAAAAAAAACTTAATTGTGAAAATGTGACTAAATAAATCCGATTACCGGACTCTGAAGGGAGACACAAATTTAGAACTATAAGGCTCCAGTCACTATACTACAGGGATTAGTTGAACTAATGGTACTGCCTCGTATCATAGCAAGACTCTCAGCTCACTTCTTCGAAGCTGAGAGTTTGAATCTCTTTAGGACCACTTTGAAACGAAAAAATTAAGTACCAATAATAGCGTACTTTTAAGAGATCCAACGCCCAACACCGCGGTACTGTATTTTCCATTTTCATAGGATGCCATGATACTAGTTGAGAAAGAATTATTCTGCGGCAACTCCATTAATGAGTCAAGGTCAAATCATCTGTCTGTCATATTAATAACAACAGCTATGCAGAACGAGTAATGAATTAACAACCAGGCTTTGCATGAAACCAGGCTCTCAACCCACTCTCTAATATAATGCAATATAATAGACTGGTCCCCTACTACCATTACAGTTTTAGCCATAATGCTTGCTTTTGAATCTTTCACGGGTCATCATTTGCTCCTCTTAAACCGTGCACGTTGCGCCCTTCTCCCTTTTCTTTCAAATTCCGAGTAACCATCGCAACATTGACATTGACATTGACAGAGTCATATTATCTCCGATCATATAATTTCAAACCATGTAATAATTTATCCTAATTTAATCGGTCACATAATTCACATAATTCACACCTAGATTCAAAAATCAACCAGTCTGTTCATCACAACCATTGACATTGTTATATTCAATCAGTATTTGACTGTAAACTTTGATCTGTATAGAAAAACAATGTACAAAGCAGAAATCAGAAGAGGTAATTCTAATTTAGTTTTATTTGTATATCCTGTAACCCTTGATTATTATGATTGATTGAACAAAAAAACGTGTTCATAACTTAATTTAATCACAAACTCCCAAAGAGATTTACCCTACGTTGATTAGCTGTCTGCATTAAATTAGGGTATTCAAATCTATACAAAGCTTTTCAAGAATTGGATATGATATCAACCACTTTGTACAACTTTTCTTAGTGATGAAACAACCCATCCCAGGTGGGAAAAATAGCAGATATACCAGCAAAGGATCAAACTATTTCAAGGGGTATTCTGGTCACTATCGGTAAATATATGATTCTTAGATCTAGTTGGGGGAAAAGGGTTGTAACATGGCAAGAGATTAGCCTCATGTGACCACATGCTTGGGGCTCCTCCCATGTTATAATGATATCTATAAGCAATAGGGGTCAAACTGCCAAAGCTTCTCTCTTTGACTAATCCATATTTAATAATCCATTTGCCCACTAAGCTAAAAGATAACTCTATTATAATATGAAATTCCTATCTTTCTCAATTCTCTCCCTCCCCGTGGAAAGCTAAATTTTCTCTGGTAAAACTTTCAAGTAATGTATTTTTCTCTTTTTTTAATCAGGTAAGTACTTACACACACTTTTGTTCCTAACTGGACTCGAACCCCTTCCCAGTCCTCACCTCTTTGAGGATGAGTGAGGTTGGGTTTAGTGGCCAAGTCTTTTGAGTTAAGTATCAAAAGAGCTTGGGACCTCCATGAAATGCCATTCAAAATGATGCAACCTTCTTCACCAATTTAAAGGAAAAAGGCCACTGTTGGTCTTTAATCTTAGTAGCTAGAAGTATATACCACAACCTCAATCTATATAAAATTATATATATAGGAACTAAGTAAGAAACTGAACTTTGCTACTTTCTTGTTTTAAATTTCATTTTTTTTAACCACAAAGCAGGCCAAGTTCAATCCACAAGATTAAAACACTAGGAATCTCATCCAAAATCAGGATAGAAACCTTTTTTGTCTTTTAGGTCCCAAGGTGTCCATGTGCTGTTCCCATATCCTACACAAACCTTAGCTCACTTGTTCCGGCTTCACCAGACCACTAGGTTTTAATAATCTCACCGTCCAAACATTTACTACCAATAACTAAACAAGAGATTGAAAATTCAAGGAGACAGTAAAGCATCTCCTTCACTTTATAAAGCTCATGCATGAGTTCAAACTTCAAGTACACCTCATTTGCCAACTCCACACCATCAATATTCCCCACTGCATCCAGCCGGAGACAACTATAGCCAAAATGGTTTCTCTAGAAATTGTTCAGGCAACCTCTAGTCCTATTGAGCCAACTTCAAGTCCCCGGATTTCTTTCTCCGCTGACTTCCTCGATGATAAAAACTTCATCTCCATAAGCCCAGACTCTAAGACCAAGAAAGATCGTGAAACAGAGCGAGAGAGAACTCGTAATGCAGATTTCGAGTTTCTCTCCGGCAGTTTGACTAGCCAAACCATGATAACTGCTGATGAGCTATTTTTTGAAGGAAAGCTACTTCCTTTCTGGGAGATACAACATTCCGAGAAACTCAACAATATCAATCTTAAAACAGAACATGCTGAGAATGGAGTGGAGGAGGAAGAGGTGAAAGAGGGAAGCAAGGTGAGTTGGTTTATGGACGAGGATCCATCTCCTAGGCCACCTAAATGCACTGTTCTATGGAAAGAGTTACTAAGGTTGAAGAAACAACGCGCTTCTTCTTTGTCACCATCATCTTCTTCCTCTTCCTCATCGTCTTCCTCAAGGAGCTCACTTGCCAATTTGGCTCCCATTGACGAAGGCAAGGAAGGATCAGGGAGCATAGAGAAGCATCTCAAGAGGATAAAAAAAGGGTTGGAGAGGACAAGATCAGCCAGTATAAGAATAAGGCCTGTTGTTAATGTGCCCATTTGCAAACAAGCGAAGAGCAGTGCTCTGCCACCTCTGTTTTCCCTCAGGAAAGGAAGAGTGGAGAGGTGAACGGAAGTCATAACAGTTTGTTGTTTTGATATGTAGGATTCATCAAGTCTGTCCATCTTTTTGTTTTTATTCAATTTTCTTTCTTAGATTTTATGTCCAGATGAATATTGCTTGTAATGGATCTAATGAATTACAATGTAAATGTTCTTTTATTTTTATTGCATGCTATTAACAACCCTTTCATCTAGTTCTACTTGTATCATCTGCAGTGATTTTTTTCTAGCTTTTCTCAAGAGGAATTAGGAAGCAGACTAGCAGTGACACAGGTGTGGGGCCTCTGATTCAACTGATCCGAGATAGATGATCAAAACTAATGGTGTTGTATTGTTTTTGGCAGAATAATTGCCTGGCGATCACATAACCTACTTACGTAGATATCATCAACTATGTATGTATTACAGGGCCTATAGTGAAACTGGTCAAGCAGTTCTAGCCCTTTCAATATCTGCCTTAGACGAGGACTATAACATCAGTCGCTAAAGATACTTAAATTCTGAAGTTAGTAGTATTAGAGAAAACTGGATCAAATTTCTAAAGTAAACACTATGAAGTAACAATATATCATAATAATCACAATAGATGACAGATGGATGCTTTTTCTTTCCCTTGTACATTACTTTCTCTGTCATAAGTTTAATTTTCCCTACCACTTGCTCACAAAGAGGAGGTCATGGAACCACAACATACTAATGTCACATGTTTTTTTAACTTCCATGAAGGATGAAAAATAAGCCAAAGAAATCTTAACAATTGTTACTTAACCAAAGAAAGAAAAAAAAAACACTTGACAGTCGTTAATAGGAAAAGGCGTGCTTTATAGAAATATGACAATCTTTAGATAATGGTATCAAAATTCCCAATAACCAATAAAAATGAAACTTTGGATATAAAGTTAACTGCCAATAGGAAAAGAATATACCTCAGTCATCTCTGCATTTGCTATCATATGTAAGAAAGAGTGGAACCATAATAAACAAAATCCAACCACAACATATTTCTTGTGTGAAATTACAAATACAATATGACACAAACAAAATCAGAAAAAAAAAAAGAAGATAAAAATAAATCTAATGGAACTAAAGAAATGATTATATGTGGACAACCACTGACATGTGATTTGAGAACATACTCCAATTTCGTTTGGCAAAGAAAGAATAAATGTATATGAACAGCAATTTCAAGTATCATGTTTTGAGTGAACCAGTAGAGCTGAAAAGGCTGTATGTACTTGTGGAGAACTGCAGAAAAACATTTGTCATCTTACACAATCATGCAATAAATATATAAGAAATGATTGCAATCCAAGTTCTCATCAAATCAAGTCATGTCACATTTACCTTTCGGTGTGTATATTAATTAACTCAAGAAGGTGGCGGTGAAAGAAATTGGTTCCCAGGAGATGTCCTAAGAATTAAAAAAATTGAATTAATTGATTATAATGGAAATAAATAAAATATGAATAATATATATTTCCACTTACTTGAGGTTTAGTCCAGGTTTTGTTACAAGGTTATTTGGAACTTGACCGGTCAGATTATTATTTTGCAAGAAGCTGAAAGTGAAAGGAAACTATGTCAGGTATGCAAAAAACCATTAAGTTTCTAAATTTGATATCTAATAAGAAAATACAACTGTAAAATAAAATGCAAAACATTAAGTTATTTTGTTTCAATGTTTGTGTCTTTGTGATAATAGCTGAAAGATTTCTGGTCCTTCAATAAAAATGACAAGTTGGTGTTGGTATGCAAGACTTCTGCATGAGCGCTGCACAGAGAGAGAGAGAGAGAGAGAGAGAGAGATGGCAACCCTGTAATGTTCATATGTGAATTGTAGCTCAGCAAAAATGTGTGCTTGTTTTGGTTGAGGCCATTTACAACCAGCATCAAAATACGATGACAAAATATGCATCAGAAAAGGGAATTTTGGTATAGTGAAACAATTGATGTAGCATATCACCATAGAAGGTATAAAACTAACAATTCAAAAGGCACACGAATGTCCTAATAGTCAAAATGCACCAAGGTGTGATTCAGAAAAGGAACAATCAATTATTCTTTGTTACTTGTTCATTTCTCTGGTAAAATCCAAAAAGACCAATGAAGTTTTTGGTCATACTCAAACCAATTTTTAACAAACATTAGGAGTCATTGCTTGGTGTAATGAGAAAAGCTTGGGTTGACAACTGTTAAGATGCAGGTTCAAGTATGAGAGTAACCACTTTATTTTTTATTTTTGCTTAAAATAACCCAAATGAATATCCTATGGAATCTTGCTAAGAATTTACATCTATGAAAAGAAGTATCTTTAATTTGCACTTAGATAACTAAACATGTTAATTGTCTTGAATTAGGATTGGTATAAGTTCTTGCTAGCCCAGCTCCCCGTACAGCATGAAGTTCAAATTCACTACTAAGACAATAACAAAGGTATAAGAAAAATACTGATGTGTGATGTGGGGGCAGGGGATGGGTGCCAGAGAAACCGGAACCAGTGCTGGGAAGCTTTTAGATAGATGCATAGGATAAAGCAAAGGTGCATGCTTGTGTACAATATTCTAAATACAACACATCAGCTTCAGAACTTCAAACATACAACAAGTTTTTAGTGACCACCAAACTAGTGATATTCATAATAAGAAGACTACAGTTTCAGGGCTTTCAACTATCTAAATTGGACGTATATAACATACCAAAAAATGGCCTTATATAGCTTTACACCTATAACCATCATCTTATGGTTTCTGTATTTGTTGTCATAAAGCAGAATAAGTAAGAAGCAATTAGGACAAACTGCTGAGATGAAACATTGCAAATTGCAATATAATAGATAAAGAGTAAAAGCATAAACATCTGCATGCATCTGATGATAGAAGTCCAGGTCAAATAGTGTGTGAATTGGCTTGTGATAATAGAACTTACAGTTCATGCAAGCTGTCAATGTTTCCAAGCAATGGGGGAATCTCTCCGGTAAGCTGATTGTCTTCCATATGCCTGTGGTGTAAACCGTGTAATACAAAGCAAATCAGCGAAGAATAACATCATATTTCATGCAAAATCTAAAAGTTCCTACAACTAGGATAATAGGATGCACACAAGGAGCAGTCATATGTAAACAACCTCTGAAAAACATAGAAGTTGCATCATGACATTTCATGCAACAAGCATTAAATATTGTAAGTCTCATGTTATTAGAGCTCATGGCCACTTTTCTCTATGGTGGTTCTTGAGCTACCCTATCCTGTGCAATTGTGTTTCTCTTTTGAGCACAACGATAGAAGATAACAGAAAACAGAAGAGAGAACTCCTAACTTACAATATCTTTAATCTCTTTAATGGACTGAGATCAGGAATAGATCCTGACAAGCTGTTGTTTCCGAGCCAGCTGTCATTCGCATGATATTGTCAATAAACAGACTCTTATACCTTAATTTAATAAGCAATCCGAGGAAAAGAAAAAAATGAGAACATACATGTCAGTTAATGCAGTCAAATTGGCAATACTAGGCGAAAGCAATCCTGAAATACCCATACTTGTAAGGTTTCTGTTAACAACAAAAAATTAACTAATTGTTGAGTTAAAGACAGAGGAGTTAAAAAAAAAAAAACAGTATGCAATGAAGCATAGTCAACAATTATTTGGTTATCACAAGTCTGAACTTACAAGGCAATCACACGAATACGCGGTCCTTCAGAGCATGTAACTCCAGTCCATGAGTACTCATGAGGTGAACAAGGATCATCATTCCAATCGATTGGAGGATTCTGGAAACTATTCTTTACTTTTTCCAAAGCAATTACTGAAACAACAAATTCAAATTCCTTACAGGTTGTAGTACAGAGAAGGTGATTGATTTGCTCAAAATGAAGAAAAAGTGGAAACCCCCGAGAAAGAGGGCATGGCAGGAGACAACATAAACTTTGCACCTTTTCCTGACTGAAAACAAGTTCCCTTGTTTAACAGGATGTTGATGGCAGAACAAAAATTTGCTAACCTATGAATATTAACTTGATAGACCACTACTAGAATGAGCCATTGCCAATAATTAAGAGACGGGTATACTATCCCATTCAGTGTAATGTAAAGAATAATATTAAGCCATCATCAACCGGAAAGAACTTTACTTTGCATCATATACCACACTTCCCCCATCACTTTGTTTAAATATATATATATATATATATATATACCTAGATCAGACTGGCTCATCCTAGATGTGGCCCTATTCACAGTTGGAGGATCCAAGGAGAAGGCAGAGGGATTTTCTAGGAAAAGGCACAGGTTGGTTGCTTCAGTTAGAACATAGGTTGTCAGAAAACATACCATCTCGTGTAAGAGTTCTTCCTCCAAGGAGCAGCACATTGAAAACTTCCCCAGCATTGATCAAAGGACCAATGCTCGATCCAACTGCAGGACTCAAGGTTATCTTTGTAAGGCCACCAAGAGGCCACAAATTTGCAAAGATGACGACACCATCTGGATTCACATTGAGATCACTGTAATAAATTACATCATTTATAGTTATGTTAAACACTCTTGAGCTCGCTGAAGATGGATCATTATCAGCAGCAAAGTAAAGGGCAATGTAGTATGTCGAATTTGGAAGAGATGCCGGAGGCCAATGCAACTCCAAAGGTCTCGGTTCGCTGGTTGTCACTGCTGTCTGAAATATCTTCAAAGGGGGAAGATTCCAGAAACCAGAAACAGAAACAGAAACATTTCTTGCCCTTGCTATGGTATGATTATCTTCTACAAATGACTCCCAGAAACGATCAAATATATCTTCAGTATATCTGGCGTTTAAAAATATTTATAATTAGCCAACGTGTACATAAAAAACGACTTTGCTAACAAGATTATTAAGAGAATGAAACCCATGTAGTTACAACCTAAAGAACATTCACTTCTGGATGTAAAGGATTTGTCACTACGCATACTTGCCTCCTTATAGTTGAGGTACAATTGTGTTATAATTTTGAAAGTATTTTCCTTTCTCTTGGTACCCAAAAATACAACTAGTCTGCAAAATCAAAATGAAGCCTAAAATTTTCTCCTACATAACTGTGTGTATACATGTTGACTTCTTCATTAGTGGCATTCACTTTGTCCGTTGTATGTTCTCATTCTTATACTTCCTGAATTAATACATCCCAAATTTTTATTTAAACAATATAAACCAATGATTATACAATTACAAATGTCAAATCCTAACATCAATCAATCAAATTTGGGGAAATTGCTTGATCACCGTTTCAGAAAGTAGCAAGGATGGTACAAAGCTAACAATGCTAACAAATTTATAGGTAAAGAATGAAGGACTCACCTAATAATCGGTCCATTGTAGCCAAAACTGTGTCTTGCAACCAAGCTCAAACCATATTTGCCAAAGTCCGTCGAATTGTACAGTGAACCACCCAAAAGCACAAACTCTAACGCCGATATGAAAGGGTCCGAATCAGTATAAGTATTTGCAGCAACGCATACACTCATCGTCTTCCCTCTGGCAACAAAAACCCCCTCGTAGTACGACGACATCCCCTGTAAATAATCCTCCGTGGTATTCACCACACTCCAAGCTGTTCCATCGACGATTTGATCAAACACAGGAGGGGGCAAATCTTTGCCGTTTATTCCACCATAGAAGTACGTGGTCCGAATCAGGTACTTCCCAGTGCGATATACCGGAACCACGTAGCAGAATTTCCGGCGAACATTGCCTCGGAGAGGAAACGATCGAACGGTGGACAAAATCGGAACGAGAACTGAAGTTGTTAGGTTTTTGGGGGTCCCTGCGGAGACAAAACCGGCGTCGGGAAGCCATTCACGGCCTTCAATCAGCGAAGAGACGTTGGCTCCGCAATCAATCAGTACACCTGAAAAATCAAGCAGATACAGAGTTAAAAGAAATTGAGATTGGGATTGAAAAGTAGAGAGAGAGTGAATGAGATGGGAGTTAAGTTTGCTACCTCTGAGGGGTTGAGATTGAGAATGGGCGAGGGGGAGGAGGGAGAAGAGGAAGAGAGAGAGTAGAGAGAGAAACGGCATGGTGGAGGAGGATGAAGAGCTACATATGAGAGCAGGGCAGAGATTTTAGAGAAAGGAAATGGGTTTTGTGGGGTCTGAGGAAGTGGACTTCAACAGATCCTTGCAAGAAAGGAATTGACATATTGGAATGGAGCGACCCGCAGAGGCGGGGGTTTGATGGGGTTGGCGGTAGTGGAGTTGAATTAGTCGTTGATAAGACATGCAAGGAAAGCAACGAATACAACAGAGAAGTATATAGTATTATAATATAGAGAGAGAGAGGTGAAGTTAGAAAAGAGGAAAGAATCGGAGAATGACGCGGGAAAACCAGGTCAGGGGCGGCAGCTGGGGCTGTTATGGTTGGCGTGTTAGGTTACTTTTTTTATTTGTTGGAGCCGCTAATCTGCGTTAAGTGGCTTTTTGGAAAATTCTGTATTTTGGCACTACTTTATTAGTTAAAACCGTGGTAAGTTTGAAATTATGGCATTGAAAAACCTATGCCTTGTTCAGCGTTATATTCTCTCCAATGTGAGAAATGAGTTATTATATATTTTTTTAATTCATTTTTTTTAAATTTTTTTTTATATTAACATACATTTGCTCTTTAAGAAATTGTTTGCACCAAGTTTACATTTTATACTTTCGGAGCCATCAGAGTCAAGTTGTTATCCACTTAAATCAATCCCTTAAAATTCAACAATTTTTAAAAATATTTGAAAAGTTGATATTACCTTTCTTGATTTAAATTGTAAAATATCAGAATTCTTAAAAGACAGTTTTTGTTTGGTTTTGCTGTAAATTTTGCCAGTAGGCCCATGAAGAACTCATTATCTGTTGTCGATTATGCGAATTCTGACCATAGTAAGATATGTGCATGTATAATTAATAAACATAAAAATTGAATTTATTTTTTGAGAGCAGATTTGTTTCTTTGAGTCTTTCCAGGTTCCTACGGGAGAGCAATGTATTTCCCTTTGTACCAAGTACTGTCGTACAGACGAGTTATAGTGAAAATTTGTGATCTCATTTCAACTTCAAGCAAGCTTAAAATTGGTTTGAAAACCCTACTTTACTATTTAGAAAAATGAAACCCAGTATAGAGCACTTGAAATACTGTTTAGCTGTTGCTGACTTGGGATCAAAAGTTTAGAAGGCTATCAATGGAAGCACTTAACAAAAAAAATAAATTAATGAATAAATTGAGGAAAACCAAATTAGATAAAATTTCCAAAAGATCTAAAAATTATGACAAAATCAGTAGGCCACGCAACTGAGGATTGAATCCAATTTAGATTTTATGTTCAACTGGCAAAAATTGCAGGCAAACCCCGAATGTCAAAATGATGTTGATAATCAAATATCAATCATATTTGATCCAGATAATGAGAAGTTCAATTGGCCCCTAATAATTTTATTAGAAAGGTTAAAAAGGTAATTCTATAATGTAAATAGATCAATTCAAAGTCGAGGAGCAATAATATCAAGTCGAGGAGCAATAATATCATTTCACTGTGTATCATATGTGGTATGCCATTTCTCTTTTTCACGACTTTGCTGATAAAGCGTTCTTGAATTATATAGACGTGAAAGAAAAAATTAGCAATTTAGCTTGATATTTACC
>JAOTQH010000001.1:1137466-1149286 GCA_025631255.1 Cornus kousa | reverse complement strand
ACACACACACACACGCGCACACACACACACATCCCTATATGGATCAATTAAAAAAGTAGAGAGAATAAAGGCTAGATAATTTAAAAGGGTATTTTTGTCTAAAAAATTAATGTCTGTAGAGTCCCCATTGAAAGGTTGGGAAATATGGATGGGTCTAAGCCGGGTCAAATATAACCCAATACATCTGACGGATTAGGCTCCTCACCAACGAAAAAGTCCAAATGTCAGGCCCAGTGCAAAAAGAATCCAAAACAGTAAGAACAGGCCTCCATATAAGCCATTATGTATAGGTGGATCACCCCACAAAGGAAGAAGGCCCATCAACCTTCAAACTCAAAGAAAAAATATAAGAAATGTGTGACTATAGAGCAATTGCCTACAGGGTCAGAGTATGCAGATGTATTTCAGGATATTCCAAGTTTGCTTCCTAGGAGGGCAGTGGATTTTTGCATCGACCTCACTCCTGGTATTTCACCTATCTCTAGGGCACTCTACAGAATGACACCAGTTGAATTGAGTGAGTTGAAGAAGCAGACTCAAGAGTTACAAGATCGAGGGTTTATTCAACCTAGCACATCACCTTGAGGAGCAGCTGTTCTATTTGTCAAGAAGAAGGATGGGTCACTCCGTTTATGTATTGACTATCGTGCGCTGAATAAGGTCACTATTAAAAACAAGTACCCATTGCCACACATTGATGATTTATTTGATTAACTTAGAGGGGCGCAGTTGTTCTCTAAGATTAACTTGAGGACTGATTATCATCGGTTGAAGATTAGGGAGGAGGATATTCCTAAGACTGCCTTCAAGACTCGTTATGGCCTTTATGAGTTCTTAGTTATGCCTTTTGGGTTGACTAACGCTCCGGCAGCTTTTATAGATTTGATGAACCGAGTGTTTCGACCTTACTTGGATCAGTTTGTTGTAGTATTTGTTGATGACATTATGATATATTCCAAGACTAAGAAGGATCATGGGAAACACTTGAGCATTACATTCCAGACTCTGCGTGAGCATCAGCTCTATGCTAAGTTCGAGAAGTGTGACTTTTGGCAGGAGCATATTCAGTTTTTGGGGCATGTGATCTCTAAGGATGGAGTTTCAGTAGATTCTGCCACGGTGGAGGTTGTGATGAGTTGGAAATGGCTTACTACTATCACTGAGATTCGTAACTTCTTGGGACTAGCAGGATACTACAGGCGTTTCATTGAGGGTTTCTCCAAGATTGCTGCACCTTTGACTCGTTTGACTCAGAAGGATGTGAAGTTTGTTTGGGACCACCGCTATGAGCAATCATTTGAGGAGCTAAAGACGAGATTGACTTCGGCACAAGTTCTTACCATTCCTGTTAGTGGTGAGAGATTTGTGATCTACACAGTGCATCACATCAGGGTATTGGCTGTGTTTTGATGCAAGATGATAAGGTGGTGGCGTATGCCTCTAGGCAGCTTAAGCCACATGAGCAGAATTACCCTGCACATGACCTGGAGTTGGCAGCAGTAGTTCTTGCATTGAATTATGGTGAGAAATTTGAATTATTTTCTGATCACAATAGCCTTAAATACCTCTATACTAAAAAAGAGTTGAATATGAGGCAACGGAGGTGGATGGAGAAGATGAAGGATTTTGATATGACCCTTCAGTATTATCCTGGAAAGGCGAATGTGGTAGCAGATGCCTTGAGTCGAAAACCGAGAAAATTAGTTACCTTTATGATGATTCAGGAGTGGATGATGTTAGAGGCATTGGCAGAGTTCTCTATCATGCCGAGTTCTCAGAGTATAGGGGCTCTTCTTTTTAGTTTGATTGTACAACCTACTTTGATCAACCGGATCATTCATTCTCGGACTCAAGATGACAGGTTACAGACCAAAACAGTTGAGGCTGTTAATGATGAAGGTCATGTTGATTGGACGTATGGAGCTGATGGTGGTATGAGATTTCGAGGTAGGCTATGTGTTCCAGACTTAGCAGACCTCAAGAGAGAGATCTTAGAGGAGGCACACCACTCTAGGTACACAGTGCACCTAGGTGGCACTAAGATGTATCATGATCTTAAGAGGCAATTCTGGTGGGAAGGCATAAAATGTGATGTGGCAGAGTTTGTGTCTAGATGTCTCATTTGTCAGTGAGTGAAGGCTGAGCACCAAAGACCAGCAGGACTATTACAGCCTTTGCCCATGCCTGAGTGGAAATTGGAGCATGTGACAATGGATTTTGTTGTGGGGTTACCGAGGTTGATACATAACCATGATACAATGTGGGTGATAGTGGACCGATTGACTAAATCAGCTCATTTTTTACCCATTCGAGCTACTGATACTGTAAAGGTTTTGTGTAAGATGTACATCAGAAACATAGTTAAGCTCCATAGAGTGCCGGTGTCTATTGTTTTAGATCGTGATCCTCATTTTTCATCTCGATTTTGGTGTAGTTTCCATGCAGCTACTCCTTTGAGTTTAAGTACTGCTTTTCATCCTCAGAACGATGGCTAGTTCGAGAGGGTCATTCAGGTTTTGGAGGATATGCTTCATGCATGTGTTCTAGATTTTTGAAGCAATTGGGAGGATCACATTCCACTAGTTGAGTTCGCTTATAATAACAGCTATCAGGCAAATATCGGTATGGCACCGTATGAGGCCTTTTGGGGAAAAGTCCAAGAGCAAAACCGTGCAGGCTCAGCCCCAAAGTGGATAATATCATATCATGTGGTGGAGTGGGTCGTTACAAATGGTATCAGAGCTTGACCCAGCCGGAAGTGTGCCTACGGGGACGTTGGGCCTCCAAGGGGGGTGGATTGTGATGACCCTGTGGGCGGGTGTGCCATGGGCGAGTGCGAGAGACACTGACAGACAACCACAGTGGCGAGCTACGGGTGCACAAGTCCCACATCGCCTGGGAGAGGGAAATGTGAAGTGCTTATATGTAAGTGTGTCGTCTCCAATTGGTATGAGGCCTTTTGGGATAAAGCCCAAGAGCAAAACCGTGCGGGCTCAGGCCCAAAGCTGACAATATCATACCATGTGGTGGAGTGAGTCGTTACAAATAAATGTAAACTTCTATAAATATTAGTGAGAATAGTTGCACTCAGCATATTGTTTGGAATATAAGAAAATTATTTTCCTAATATAGAACGGCATTTTCTTGCATCTTTATTTGGCGCCGTCTACAGGGAAGAACAGAAGGATTCATTGATTTCAGCGACGAATGGCACAGCTTCGATCGGAAACTATGATCGGAGAGGAAGAATTCTGCCAGCAGAAAGAAGACCAACAGGCGAGGCATGATGAATTGATGTAGATAGTTGAAACTCTACGGAGGGGGAACGCCGATGGAATGAAGAGAAGCTACATTGCTCCCCCGCCCACCGCTAACGGATGAGCGAATGAAGTTAACAAACATCAACCGGCAGGCAGAAATAACAGGATCCGTCCATATGGACTAGAAACACCGAATGCCCGGACCAGAAGAAGAAGTGGAGCATGCTAAAGCTATTCCTTCATGGCATAAAGAATCAACTATAGATAAGGCATTCGATGATTTGCACCAATCAGAGTTGAACACTCATGACCAAAGGGCCACTGGGAAATAGCAACAGGACCAAAAGACACCCCTGATGATCAATGAGGCTATCCGGACGTCAACCCGGGCCATCGATTCACTCTTCATAAAAGATATCCTGAGATCTCCGAGACCCATAAAGTTTTCAATGCCACATTACCCTTTTGACGGAACTAAAGATCCAACTGGGCACGTGTATCAAATCCAGCTGAAAATGGCTCTAGACACATAAGATGATGCTCTGATGTGTAAGGTCTTCCCAATAAGCCTCACTGGGCCTGCATTCAATTGGTTCAAGCACCTGCCGAGGGGATCGGTCGGTAGTTTTCGGGTACTCTGCGACCTATTCGTAGGTCAGTATTTCAGTAACCAATGGATTGAAAAGGATACATCATGTCTATTCATTATGAGGCAGCATGAGGGGTGTGCCTCCAGGACTTTCTCACTATATTTAATTTAGAAATAAACATGGTGATTGATTGCCATCTGTCGTCACCAGTACAGGTATTCAAGCTGGCCATGATCAGGGGGACTCAGTTTCACACATCCTTAATGGTGGAGTCGCCTAAAACAATGGACGAACTTAATTCAAGAGCACAAGGCTACGTATGACTTGAGGAAGACCAAGCAGTCAATACAAGGAAGACAACGATGGTCACAATGGAGAATAAGTCGAGAGCAAAGATGATTACCCAGAGACCCCCAGTATCACAGTCTCGAATGACACCTTGGAATACCAAAAAGAGACAGCGAGATGATGAGATAGTCACCCCTTTCAAGGTCACTTTGGCACAACTATGTCAATAGAATAAAGGGATGTTTCGACCGCCTCAACCAACCAGATAACCGATCAAGCAAAGAGACCAATCTAAGACTGCGCGTTCCACAGCGACTTCGGACACCAAACAAACGAGTGTAAGAATCTGAGAAGACATGTCGAGATGCTAATTGCAAAAGGAGACATGGCCAACTATGTCCAGGATAAGGATCAGAATCGCCCAGATGACCATTAAAGGTGAAATACAATGGCTAACCCGCACGAGGGGTAACCTGTCCGAGTAATTAACATAATTCACGGATGACCTGAAGCCGGGGATGTTACAACTAAGATGGAGAGCGTTAAGGTCGAAAACTATGATTTCAAAAGAGAATTATGCAAACATAGAGGCTCAAAAAGGAAAGAAAATCAGAGATACAAGACTAACCTGAAAGAATGAAGGAAAAAAGGGGCACGAAATAGAGAATCGCAGCAACAGGATATAGATTGTTACAAAAGAAGTGCTTGAAAACTGGATCACACAGAGATGACAGAGATAAATTTCCATAGTGGCAACAAATGAAAAGTACCAAAGTCACTTTAAACTTATAAATGTAAAGATCGATCACATTGGAAGATCAAAGGTCAAAGCAATCATGACGTTTTAGAAATCGAAGCATATTAACAAGGCTCGGCCATACACATTCTCGCACGCTGTCACATCCAATCACAACCCACGTCATCATCATTATTTATTAATCTCGCTCAAATCATTACGGCGAAATTGAAAGGGTAGGTGAAAGGTTGGGAAATGTCGATGGGCCTGAGCCGGGCCAGATACAGCCCAATACATCCGACCGACTAGGCTCCTCACCAACCAAAAGGTCTAAATGTCAGGCTTAGAGAGTCCAAAACAGTAAGAAAGGGCCTCCATAGGAGCCATTATGTATAGGTGGATCGCCCCCACAAAGGAAGAAGGCCCATCACCCTTTAACTTAGACAAAAAAATATAGGAAATTATTGGAAATGAAAACTTTTATAAATAGAAGTGAGAATAGCCGCACTCAATTATAAATAATGTGTATGTCAGGAGAACTTAACTATGTGTTCTTGAGTTGTAACTATCTGTATGTATTACCTTCCGAAAAAAAAAAAAAAACTATCTGTATGTATTCCTATTCCCGCTTAAATCCTAGTGTCACATGAAAGATGGCACACTATAGCGTGTATGTATGAGAGCTTAACTATGTGTTATTGAGTTGTAACTGTGTGTATGTATTGTGAGTATAATAATATATGGACCTTTGAAATCTGCATATGTCTATGTTTCTGATTTTATTTATTCTTTTCTGGAGTGAATTAAGTATGATAATATCCTTTTAAAATACGACTCTTCTTTAAACCGAATAACTCGATTTCTTATTTTCTTGGATTTTAATTTCAAGACACTAATTTCATATAACCAAACATAATGAATAATTTATAAATTATTTGAAATGTTTATTTTTTAATATATTATTATTCATTATGATAAAATATATAACAAGGGCTATATGTGGTACTATATTTTGTATTTTTTGTCGGGTAAAAAATAAAAAATAATGATGGTTTGAGTGTCCTCTAGTCTCCACTTAAATTTTTAACTCAAATTATTCTTTTTAAGTGGTACTTAAATATTTAATATATCCAGAATTTACTAATAACAATTTGAGTTGTTAACAATAGTCGGGAATAAAAAAAATTAGCAATTAGACATATTAGTTATGTGATTATTTGAACAACTACGGCCCAAATATGACAAAGAAACAACCCCAGAACAATCCACATACCATAAAATATGCTTAATTAAAATTTTTATTTATTTTTATTTCTTTATTATTATTTTTTTAACCTCAATTTTAGACAAGTAAATTTTAAATCGATCTACCTCACGACACTTTTGATAAACTCTCTTTTAAATTACATTTTAATATATTAGTTATTGCCACACTTGGCTTGCGTCTACATTAATATCGCAATTGCATTAACAAAAAGGTCGTTTGACTTTTGGAGGAACATAGAGAAAGGGAGGTGGTTTTTTTGTTTTGTTTTTTTCCCTGAAGTTTGAGACAAATGTGACAATAGGATCCGAGGAAGGAAGCAATTCTCTCAGTTAGTTCTCCCTAACGCATTTTGAAGGACATCTCATAATTTCATCTTTTTGGCTAAGCTCGCAGTAAATCGACAGGTAAATGTAAAGATAACTTGGAGACTTTGTTAATTATCTGCTATTTTGCCTCAATATCATTGAAAGCATCTGGTTATCCCGTGTATACACGTTGTTGGTCATTACAGTGAGTTCACCTGGTTTAGCTTTCAGTATTGGCATCCACATCTTCAGTAACTTTTACACCAGTTTCCGTGACTCGTAAGCATGATCCATTCCTTGTCATACCAATTTTTCAGTCACAATTAAGATTTGAGGAAGTCGCATGACTGCAGAAGGTGTGTCAAGACTCTGCATTGCTCGTAATGCACTCATCTGTTGGGTTGAAATCACTACTAGAAGTGAGCACAAGACTAGCATATCAAACTAATTTCAAAATTAAAAAATAAATAAAACAATGAAAGATTGTAATATACACCTTGAAACTTGTCCTAAGAATCAGGTTTACACGATATTCTACTTGTATCAAAATCTAAGAAAATTATAGAGGTGTTATCCTTTGTACGCTGTGATCTGGCCTCACTTAACAAAGAGTTAGCAATCTTTTCTGCCGTATTCTCTCTGCCTGTAGCATCTCTCTCCCTTGTCTGCGCAGTTCAAAATTAACAAGCTTCAGGATGTGCTGGTGAGAAATTTCCAAAAATATTTGTAACCATAGACAAACAGTTAAGAGTGAAAATACCCGATGAACAAGATGAAATGCCTTCTTGAAGTTGACGACGTCCCAAAATCCATCACTGCATCTCAAGTCATTTCCACTATGTTAGAGCTGAGAAATATGAAATGAAGTATGTGCACGAGACAAACTTTTAGTGCCTGTCATTTACAAACTATGTATCCTGGACTCTGCTAGCGCACATCCATCTAAAATAATTTTAACCAACTGTAATTCCTCAACTATGATTCATCAACCAGAGGATCAGGCATGAGATCAATCACAAACTAGAGAAAAATGCAAGAGCTATAAGGACAATTGGTGCTGAAAGACAGTCCAGGACATAACAAAGACATTAGTTGGAAGCAAGATCACCTCGCTAAAAGGGCAAAGCCCCTGCTTTCTTGATTTATGAACACAACTTGACTAATATAAGGCTCTGAACTGAAGCGAACATCCTGCTGTTTCAGAAATTTGTCTCCAAGCATTCGAGCAAGGTTTAAACCTGAACAAGGGGAGCAAAGAAATGAAAGAATCATTACTGACATTCTGCAAAGCAAATCATAATTTAGATAAAGCAGTGTTTCCCTCACCGCATAGGCGTGTTTCCCCATCTTTTAAAGGCTCTCCTGTTTCTTGGATTCGGAGTCTTTCAGAATAACTGGTTATTCTATGATCTTCAGTCATCTTAATCTGCTTCCCATCAATACTGCCACATCAGGATCATAAAACCAAGAGTGTAAAAAGATGATATCAGAAAAGGGCTATTTCAATTTGACTAAACCAAAACTATGTGGATTTTAATTTTAATACACATAAAAGAAGCTATAACAAAGTTCATATTACAGTTGTTGGTTTGCATCAAAATGGTTGTTGGATGGTGATAACTGAATAATGCTTAAGTGACAATTGCTGTTATTAGCAGAGTTTACGGTTACACAATTCAATAACCAGTTAATTCTACCCCACTACTTAGTTTTTTTTTTTGATAAGTATAACTTATATATATATATATATATATATATATATATTTTCCTAGTTGGTACTCACATATATATATATATATATATATTTTCCTAGTTGGTACTCACACACACGTCTCTTCTGAGACTTGAACCCCTAACCTCCCTTTGGAAAGTAAAAGGCTGATGCCGCTACCCCACTACTTAGTTTAAAAATTAACAACACAATTTCTTCCAAATTTTAAATATCAGATTTGGGAACAGAGAAGTAATAATAATTATTACAGTTAAATTACAGCTAAGCATCCTTCTTCACTTGCTTGAGCACCAAAAACTCCAATATCATGAGCCACTATAATCTTCTTTCAAACAATAGGCGATACTTAGACAGGTGTTCCAATAGCAAGCATGGTAACTCTGCTATTAGTTAAGTAAAGATGACAAGAGAAAAGCAAATAATTGTGGGAGAGAGGGAAAGGTGGGCAACCATTTATATAATCGGAATCCACCCAATTCTAACCACTCAGCCAATAATTATTGAAAATGCTAGTAAAACTAGAACAGTTGACAGATCAAAACTATAGTCAACTAAGGACATTCAACAAATAACATGTTGTCAATTATCAGAATAAATAAATAGACAAATAAAATGTTGCCCTAAAGAGCAAGCATGTATTGTTGTCACTGACAAGATTGAGGTTGATGAGGATGTTTCTGGTAAATCAAATTGAGATGGATTAAGCAAAAAAGAAAAGCATTTAACAGTTGAGTGGATGGTAAATACCAATAAAACTAAAGATAGTTTAACTAGACAGGTGAGGCCATCACAACGGGTCCGTGGCCTAGCGGCATCAGGCCCTTACTTCCCAAACGGAGGTCAAGGGTTCAAGCCGCATGTGTGTGAGTACCAACTACGAAAAAAAAAGAAAAAAAAGGAGAGACAGGTGAGGCCATCCATGCTTAATGCTGGGCAATCAAGATGCAGCAGCATAAAAGAAGCATCCAAATAATAGGTTTACTTTTAATAAGAATGTGAGATGGACAAGCAAATAAAAATAATATTATGATGATGACGATGATGACGATCCTAGCATTAACAAGAAACTAAAAACGATTATAAGCAGCACCAATTGAAAATGAGATGAGAGAAAATTCATAATGGTTTGGCACTGTGTGGAACGACGAACTACTATGTATCAAAGAGGAAATTATAAAAGAAAGAGGCTGTAGAAAGTATATGGAATGCAAAAGAGAATGTCAGTTGAGTCAGTAAAAAAGCTACAATGCCCTAAATTTAAATTTAACAGAAAGACATGGTTTTGATTGAAGTAAAAATGGTGAGTCGTTAAACTAGCATAAGTAGTTTAATTATATGGCATTATGGCCATATTCGGTTGAGAACATAATCCCAGCAGTATAGGTTTCACTGTCAGCACAGGAAAATTGTAGGTATTAATTCTCTTCTACAGAAATTGTTTGTAGGTATCTGTAAGAGCACCATCTTCTTTGACCTCACACCTAAAGATGGCAAATTACAACATCCAACTAAAGCAATATGATGTCAATTTGAAATAGTAAGATATGACCCACAGCTTAGATCCTATTTTACAACCATGTCAGACCCACACTTAATTATGGGATGGAATGTCGTTTACATATTTTGTTGAGCATGTAACTTACATATCCAATTATATATAATAATAACTTATCAATTTTTTTTAAATAAAAGTCATTATATAATTGGACATAGAACTCTCTTATAATGCTACTTCCGTATAGCGTTGCATCATCATCATCCTTTCGTATCGTATTGCTTCAACATGCGTATAATGCTTCTTTCATACATAATATTCCATGAAAATATATGAACTTTCAAAAACGAATATCCGGTTGTGTTTCTGTCTTTCGTTTGAGGAATAAATCTGCCCTTTTAATATTCACCTACAACCTGTACACGTTTCCAAGTCCATGTAACATAGTTGAGCTCCGGGTGCATAACATATGTGACCATTAAACATGAACATCTCAAATCTTCCAAGTGTTTAAACACATATGAACACACACACACACACACACAAATAATATTCTAAGCAAATCAATTTATATATAGTAAACACAATATATTAAGGGATCATTGAAGGTATAGAGCATGTGTAGTAGCCTCTACTAAATGTTTAGGAACAGCAGAAGAAATGCCGTGAGGAAGTTGAGGTTGCTATATTTCTTCATGGACTTAACCTCAAAAATACAAAAAAGATGATATGAAGAAATTCAAGCTAAACATGTACAAATTCTGACAATTTATTTATAATAGTTCAAGAATGAACACAATAATGATAAAGCATGAGCACATACTTTATGACACAAGCTGAATCTCCAACATTTGCACATTGCGCAAAGAAATTTTCATGGCCATCAGCCCAAACCAGAAGCACTGTTGCAGTACAACCCTGAAAGATTTTGATTATTATAGCAGACACCATAACCTTAGCCTTCTCACAACCACCAATAACAAAATAAAGAACAAGATGACGTAACTGTTGTCATGGTCACAAATAAAATAATATAATACTCCAATTAAATTTAAATCTGAAGCAAAATATTGAAGCTTTTAACAAATCGGCGTGTCTTTAAAAAATTACGTTGAATACAAGGCGTTAAATCAATTTATTCCCATGCTTAAACATTGAATCTTAACAACCAAGTGAGAGACTAGACATAGGACAGGCTACAGACAACAATAAGCACACAGGATACGTTCTTTTCTCCTTTTCAGGTATATTTAAACATTACAAGCTAGGAAACCCCTGAAAGAATCTCATGACTCTAGGATGTAATTTACCTTATCAAAGATTAACATACTGAAGTAACAGTCTTTCATTTGTAATAAATCAGTTCTATACATGAGAGAGCAAATTTTTTTTCCCTAAGAAAAAGATTTTTTCCCTCCCAAGTACATACAGATATTTTTAGTACAAATCAAATGTCTACGAAAGGAATGCATATAATGGCTGACCATTTCTTAATTCCTAAGCATGACTACAGTAGTTTGCAACTCCTTCCTGAGCACTTGTCTCTTGCTCATAATCTTTTACCATTATAATGTTGTCATTTTTTATTTCTCTTGCTCAGTATCCCATATATATATTTTTAAATCATCTAAAATCTATGCTATTTGGCCAAGTCTTAATTTCTATCCATATGTTTTCCTTTTGTCACGTCAAGGATTCTGAAATGAAAAATGAAGAGAAGATCCAGGCCACGCACTGTTCGGAAATCAGTACAGTGTTTGCTGACATAAGCACATACAGTGCCAATAATCAGCCATTTAGTAAATGTAAATTCTGAATCTACTCCATTGAATAATCTTGTGAAGTATGTTTAAAGGATTTAAGTCCCTATGTATAACCTGAAGTGCCGGTCGGTAACAACAATTTTTTTTCCTTTTCTGTTGCGTATTCAGGTCAGTCTCTGTATTGTAACTTCTATTTTTTCTTTCTGAGATCGGGGATGAAAACAGCTGGTAGCAATTGTTTATTGGCACGTCTTTAACACATCATTACACTCCTCAAATCTAAATCCCGCCTTTCTACTTGCAAGGGCAGTGAGGAGGGGGGGGGGGGGGGGGCCACAATAAAAAATTTAAAACCCAGACCTACCAATTTTAATAAAAAAAAAT
>JAOTQH010000001.1:1118399-1129064 GCA_025631255.1 Cornus kousa | reverse complement strand
GAAAGGACAGTCAGGGGGTGAAACTGATCATTTCTGATAGTTGAGGGACTGACTTGCTCAATTTTGTAGTTCAGGGGGGTAAAATGCTGATTCTTAATACTTGAGGGGGGTTTTATGCTTTTTTGCCATTTATTTATTATATCTTAACATTAGAAGTAACCGTAATACCCTTAGATGACCTCGGGTTTGGGTAAGGACCCGGTTAATGATTCAAACCCTAGGTTTGGGTCGTTACAAGCCTCTTTGACCTTTTTGACCCTTGGCCTTTGCTGAGAGATCAAACAAGTTATAATAACATGGAATAAGCTTTGATTAGTTTTAATTGCTTAGAATCGGACATGAAACAAATTATTACTAAGACGGGAAAATAAAGATAGATGAAAGTTCTATTATACCCAAGATTAAGGGCTGAAATGTGCATATTTCAGCTCTTATCATATAAAAGGGAAGGTGAGATTTTTTAGGACATTTGGTCCCCTTTGCTCCCCTCACCCTCCCCTCTTTTTTCCTTCTTCTCATCTTTTCCTTTTGCTTCAAAGATTGTAAGCTTCCACCAAAATTTTAATGTAGTTTAGAGCTTCATCGGAAGGAGTGTTAATTTTAATCTAAGGTTTGTTTGCTTCTTAAGGTAAGGGTGCCTAACCCATGAATTCCTAGGCTATTGTGAGTATTTAGGTGTTTTTACATGTTATTATATGTTAACTTTGTGGAATTACCATGTTACTTGCCCTATATAGCCTTGTGTTTTGCTATATTTCTATGTCATTATGTTTAAGTTAATAAATTCATGTATTCTTACTTGTTGAATTAGGAATTAACATGCTTTATATATTGATTTTCTATCAAATGGTATGTCGTCATACTTACTCTTGAGAAATTACATGTATTCTAATGATAAAATTGTTAATCTTAAGTTCTTGAATGGTTGAGGATGAGTTCCTTCTATATAAAAATGTTATGTGTATGATAAATTGTCAAAGTGATGTTATTTGTCCAAATTGACTTGGTTAGTGATATGATGTCTCTTTATGATAAGTTGAACCACGAGCATGTTATGAGCATTATCACACATGCATCATGTGGGTTATGTGTGGTGGCTAGTGTGAGAAGAATGATTATTTTGAAAAGCTAATGTTGATTTTCCAAAATTTTATGGAAATGTTTTATGAAAGAACCAGAATGTCAACGGATACCATTTTCGGATTGGTTACTCGACCCAACGAGTTGAGCATTCTAGACCCTAAATGGTTGTAGGAAGATTCTTTGTTAGGGATAGTTCCCAACTTCCTCGTGGCGTAGGCGAATACTGTCGCAACCTTATGGGCGGGTGTGTGTGAGCGGGTGAAGGTGGCAACAGTAGGCCACCACACTGGGTGAGTTACAGGTGCATAATCCCACATCGCCTATTGATAGGGCAAGTCCTATATGTAGATTAAACACCCTTCTATGACACAACGCGTTTTAAAGCCGTGGTGGCTGTGAACCCACTAGAACTTTAGAGTTAAGCGTTCTTAACCTGGAGTAGTACCAAGAAGGATGACCCTCTGGGAAGTCTCTAGTCCAGGGGAGCCAAAAGCAGACAATATTGTGTCTGGTTAGGGTAAGGGTTGTTATAAATGGTATCAAAGCCTGACCCAACCGGAGGTGTGGTCAACAAGGACGTTAGGCCCCAAAAAGGGGGTGATTGTGGCGACCTTGTGGGCGGGTGTGTGTGTGAGCATATGCAAGTGGCAACAGTAGGCTATGTGATACCCCCGAATTTTCGGCTGCGGGTTGGCCAGACCCACGCCCGATTACCCAAGGATATCAAATGAATCGGCAATAATCGAACACAGAGTACAAAATAAATAACAAGAATAAATAAATAACTAAAAGAAACTAAAGTAATGATCCATTAATAAAACCTCAGAATAAATTTCCATTAATAAATTCTTCTACTACAAATAATCCTCCAATGTACAACTCAGGAATCCATACTCTATGGACCCCTGGAAAATCAAAACTAAATAAATGACAGCAATAACTGTCTACATCAAAAAACTGAAACAGAAATGAACTCCTAAGTAAACAATTCGGAAGAGTGAATTAGATGATCCCTGCTCAGCATGAATAATCTCTACTCCTGACGAATACCTGAAAAATAAGGGTGGGTCAGGCCCATGAATAAGTGCTACTCTATTACAGTCCAAGCAGAGACCCGATACGCAGATACATCCTAGATAGCTCAACAATAACTATATACTCCATATATGTAGATATATCCACACTAAGGAACTCTCACTGGACTATAAGACAATATCATCCTTACTAGTAGGCAACATGCAAAATGCACCTGAGTGGGCATGAGTACCTAGACGTAGCAGGGAACACATCAAACCGTCATAGCCAGCTATGCATCCCAATGCATATACGCTCCCTAACCATCGATCCTGAAACTCAAACTCATATCGTGGTAACATAATTACATATATGTATGAATATGATCCATCCTAATACAGAACATAAAAACAAACATCCAATATGTCATTTAACTATTTTAGTTGACCTAACATGAATCCATGTAGGATTTAACTATTTTAGTTAATCCATTCCGTATGCATGAATAGATAGGAATTAGAATTTTGATCTAATCCATCCTTAAAATGCCACCATCCCATACCGGTGCATATAATCCACAACATCCATAAATGATGCAACATCCAAAGTAATACATCAAATAAATCTCCAAATCCAATAATTGATGCAATAAATGATAAATTTAAACATCAATTAAAATCCACCAAAAACAGCCCAATAATTGATAAAACAAAAATAACTAGTCCATCAATTATACCCCAAAATAAGCATAAATAAAGTCTAATATGTATATGACCATATTATGCATCCAATACAAGATTTAAAAATCATGTTCCAGTCATTTAAGTTACTAACATAAAACTAAGAAATTAAATCATTTATATCCGTTAATAGTATGCAAAATTGTTTAAACTTTCATATTGTTCAATTCATTAGCATATAGATATTAATTATGCCATATGGGGTTTTAATACAATATGAAATAATATTTAGAATCCTCAATATTATCCCAAAACAGCTTCAGGAACCACAGAAATATCAAAACCGTACCCAAAACCACGTCCAGTACACCTTTAGGCATGAGAGCTTCCTCTCAAAAGTTGAGAGCCAACTCTCAACCAATGGGAGCCAGCTCCCCTACCTTGCCGGCTCTGTGACTTAGGGAGTCGGCTCCCTCAATCCATGAAGCCGGCTCTCTCTCTTACAGAGAGTCGTGGCCAAAAAACTTAGGGAACCTGCTCCATCCCCTTGGGAGCCGGCTCTGTCCCTACTTCCTGTCATCGTCTTGGCCTTCAACGATGTTAAAATCCCTCTATAAGTCCTAGTTACAGTCCCTAGATGTCCAACTATGTCACAAATCATCCAGGAAAACATAAAAACCCAGTACGCATTGTTTACCAGAATTTAAAACAGAATTGAAACAAGTTATTTAGTAAATCAATTTCAATCATTCAACACATAATTTATAGTTTAAAGTCTAAATTAACATGCATACTTAATCAATTTAATATCTGTTTAGTTCCTGGAGACTACTTAGGCATGCACAGAACATAGGTCAAATGAACAGAGCAAGAAATAAAAATTGCCTCTAGGTTTCGAGTTGAAACCTTAACTTCTTCTTCCTAGTTTTTTGGGCGATCATGACTGTCGTCAAGGACTCCTCTGCCCTAGTTCTAATCCTCAAACATCCCTCAACCTTCCTCCTTGGTCCAGCCTAATCCTTTGGCCAAAACCCTTTCTTTTGTTTCTCGATTTCTCTTCTCTCCTTTCTGTTATTTCTCTTTCTCTAAGTATAAAATAACTCACGTTTGCCTCCTCTTCTACAGACTTAAATACATATATATAGGCAATAATATTTAACCCTAATCCTATACATAAAACAAGTCTGCTTATATAGAAAAAGAAAAAATAAATAAATAATACAACTATATAGTAATACTAATACTACCCTATAATATTACGTATCTACATAAATATATAACCATTTAAAAATATAATATAATTATATATATTTATATAAACATAAATATAACTGAATCCTCCTTATCATTATTAATTAAAATAATAATAATAATACTAATAACCTCCACTACCCATAGGTCATAACCCTTACCCATGTAGGTCCATCCAAGTAATTCATGTGACCCATTTATTTGGTTCACTACTACTATCTAAATCCAACTCTTTTTTTAATTAAAAATAAATAAAAATAAAATTCAATTAAAAATAAATAAAAATAAAATACACATTTAATCTAGCAAATAAAATTACATTTAAACAAACTCATCATCTTTTAACAAATAATTTCCTGCAACAATTAATTTAAACAAACCACTTAAGCACATACTTACAATTAAACAATTAATTTATTTAAACATAAAATATGAAACCATATAAACACATAGCCACGTAAGCACCTAAAATACAACCAAATAAAATAATTAAATTCTAATTATATCCTTTTTAAAATTAGGGGTATTATAGGCTACCACACTAGGCGAGCTATAAGTGTACAATCCCACATCGCCTATGTGTGGATGGGGTAAGTGCTATATGTAAATTAAATACCGTTTATGATTAATACGCTTTAAAGCCGTAATAGCTGTGAACCTACCAGAACTCTGGAGTTAAGCGTGCTTAACCTGGAGTAGTACCAGGATGGGCGACCCCCTAGGAAGTCTCTGGTCCAGGAGAGCCAAAAGTGAACAATATTAAGTCTGGCTAAAGTGAGGATTGTTACAGAAGAGGCAATTGTGTGGAAGCGAAGAAATCTGTACCTCCTTTATGATCCATTTGGCAGGAGGGATGGAAAAATAGATGGAAGAGACATCCCCAAGGAAGGGAAGGAGGCCACTGGTCGGCCCGAACGGATGCCTCATCCATCCTCCCATCCTTTCCCTCTTGCTCTCATCTCCCCCAAATAGTGGAAACTTGCTCATTCCCCCCTCTTCCTTCTCTCTCAGTCCTTCCTCTTTCCGACCAAACATACTTAGCCTGGTTGAGAAGAAGGGAATGAAAAGGATAACATCTTCCATTGTTTGGTAGAGTTAAATGAAGAAGGCTTAGGAATTTGTCTTACCTCCGTAACCCTCACTACATAAAGTAATACACGTGAAATGGTAAAATCTAATAAATGAGTGGTAGCATCTTTCCCATTATAGAAAATTTCATTCTTTCATTCCCTTCTCCCTTCTGCCGAGTTGTGGACAAAAGCACACTTGTGGCCATAGAGGGATGCCCCGTTCATCCTCCCATTCTTTCCCTCTCAATCTCTTTCCCCTCTACCAAACAATGGAAGCATGTACCTCCTACCAATCATAGCAATGTGTTTTCTCTTTCAACGATCAGAAACAGGATGATCGTCCAAACAAAAGGTAGCCATATTTTTACAATGAGCTCAGCTTGGCGTGCAAGCCACCCGAGCATGGGATGAGCTTAGCTCAAGCCAATGTCTCTTTAGCTCAAGTAAGTTCGAGCAGATGATGAACATTCTGCATGTTGGCCAAGCAGAGTTTCCAGCCATATTCCTCATAGCAATATTCTACCGCACATTGCAACAATTCCTTACAGTCCCATCATCTTTCTAGAAAGCTGTTATAGATCGAGAGGAAGAAGTGCAATCCTGTGGTATATAAGAATCAGACCTGGTAGATATTTCTGGTTTCTAAAAGCAGGATAACCTAAGCCAATTTGCAGCATGCGGAGAAAATCAGTTTGTAAGTTTAAATAGTTGTCTGATTAGTACAAATCTAGGCTAAAGGAAAGGAAGGGGCATAGAGGAGGTAGAACAACTGGACAGGGAGAAATCCTGTTAAGTGAGACATATCTGAGAGACTGAGACTACATATCCATCAGCAATGGATCTAGGGGAACGCTAGAAATCTCACAGCTTGAAATAGTATGAGCTTTGAGGGTGATCCGGAAGACAACTCAATGTGAAAGACTCCTCTAGGTTCTTACCTTTATAGATCAATTCAATCACAGTGATAATTTCAGTATGAGTGCTGCTCTAGGAATAATATATCCATAAGAAGAATATAACACAAATACAAATATCCAGATACATGAAAATATATAATACTACAAGAAAGATATTGTTGTTGGTTGTTGTTGCGTGTATATATATACACACAAAACAAATCAACAATAGAATGATACAGTAGAGATTTTGGAAAAAAAATGAAAGTTGTTAAAGTCATAGAAGTTTGAATAAAAGTGTGGGAAGTGTTCATAGAGATACTGATGCATCATTTTGTGTCCAAATATTGCAAACGAATAAATATATTTGACAAAGAATCTGGTGTGTGAGGTAAAAAAAAGTGTTCACAGCTGACTATTTAGAAAACAACCCCTATGATACCCATACAATTAAATAAGCATCAATACGAACAATTATATAAAATAAATTCAAAATAAAATGAACAAACTAAACTACTCCTATAATGTTATATAACCAACCTTATGGTAGATTATATGAATGCATTCTTGAATATACATGTTAGTGAATTTACTTTTGATGTACTTGAGAAAAATAAAAATATATGGTTTTGATGAGCAAATAGGCAATCATTTGTGGTACATACAGATATCTTTATGTTTTCTTCATTTTATTAATTAATAATACGTGTACATGTATGACAAAGATTTGTGTACAAAGGAAGAGCTCTCTCCTCTATCAGTTCATTACAACCACGTTGCAAAGCCTAGGAGAAGTCTTTAGACTGCTATTGAATGAAGTACAAAAACATTTAAAAAAAAAAGGTCTGCAACTGTAGGGAATATATTGGGCTAATATCATGTGATACAATGCAATAATCCCATATTGGGGTCATATTTGTATGGTGTATGCAATGCATCCAGCGACATATCATACAAAAGACCCCCTGCGATGCCCATACAATTAAATAAGAGTCAAATATGGACACACATACAAAATTAATTCATTTTGTGTCCAAATATTGCAAATGGATAAAAATATATTTGACAAAGAATCTGGTGTGTAAGACACAAAAAAGTGTTCACAGCTAACTATTTAGAAAACAACCCCTATGATACCCATACAATTAAATAAGGGTCAAATATGAACACGTATATAAAATAAATTCAAAATTAGATGACCAAACTAAACTACTAGAATAATGTTGTACAACCTTACGGTTGATTATATGCACGCATTCTTGAATATACATGTTAGTGAATTTGCTTTCAATGTACTTGAGAAAAATAAAAATATTTGGTTTCGATGAGCAAATTTGCAATCATTTGTGGTACATACAGAAAACTTCATGTTTTTTTTATTTTATTTCTTAATAATACATGTACATGTATGACAAAAGTTTTGTGTTCAAAGGGAAATCTCTCTCTTATATCAGCTCATTACAACCATGTTGCAAAGCCTAGGAGAAGTCTTTGGACTGCTATTGAAGGAAGCACAAAAACATTAAAAAAGGTCTGCAACTGTAGGGAATATATTGGGCTATATCATGTGATACAATGTAATAATTCCATATTTTCTTAATAAATAAGTTGATCCAAAATATGTGACATGTGTGTATGGTGTTTGCAATGCATCCAAAGACATATCAGAATATTTGTTTATAAATTTGTGATATAGTTCCATTTTTAGAACGGAAGTAGATATTGCATCATAAATCACTCAATGATGCTATTTCAATGGATATTCCAAAATCTTGTTATGCAGAATCCAGAAAGGTGTGACCTATGTCACAGAAACTCTTCCAAAATGCATAACGTACCCATGTCAGACACGCGACACTCAGACAAGGGTACGGAATATGTATCCAATAAAAATGGTTACACATGCACCTATATCATTCTGAGTTTATTGTATAATAGTACATAAAAGTATTTTATTGTATTCCTTTTGTTGCATTAGTTTTTTAAAATGAGGGAACATATTTTTCTACTCTAGAAAATAAACTGAAAGAATTTAAGGATTGAGTTCTTAAATGATTTACACTTCGGAGACAAAGAACCTAACAAGCTGGAGCAGGAATATACCATAGCAAGCCTCACAGAAGCACAAACAATCACATTTATAATTAAATTTTTACTGATTATCAGGTTTAAAAAATAAAAACACTTGCCTCGTTTCCTTTCAAGCTCTTCAGCAAGCTCTTCTTTCCATCTTCTTTGTCTCTCAGAGAAGCTTGCACTGTTGGTAGAACAAATGCACTCTCAAGTTGCAAAAAAGGGAAAACAAATGCTATCCTTTAAAGGGACATAAATTAAGGCAAGCATCAGACATTAGTTCACAAACCTTGGACTAACTGGCTCCTGCTGTCCATCAAGAAGAATCTCTTTCCATTCACTACGCTGAGGTGACTGGACTTCCTGAGGAATTTGATCATTTACACCGCCAACATTTGATACACGTTTAGAATGGGACCCAGGGCTAGTAGAATAGGCAAAATCAACAGCTGCAGAAAGTCTTCTGCTAGGCAGTCGTTTGGGTGACCTGCTTTTAGGAGGTAAGTGCAAATTATTCGTAAAATTTTCTTTGTTTTCGTTCCCATCAGCACTTGAGGGACCTGATGCATTCAGTGAGTTGTAAAACTCTTCATATAGAGGTGTTTGCAGCTTCTTCAAATCCAAAGCCTGAAGTAGTTTATAGAGCAAGTGAAAACATAAAATTTCTATGCTATAGACATCTGAAGTATGGCATAATGTAGATTTAAATACAAGATCACCATAATCTTATAATTTGTTCATGTTAAGAAAGCATGTGGAAAGATACTGATACCTTTTCGTCAAGGAAGGCCCTAATTTTTGACTCGGTAACTTCATCATCATCCTCAGCTGCTACCGGCCCACTCGGAAATGTGAAGTCATTATCCCCATTTCCAGATGCTACAGTGCTGTCAGTAGCTTTATTAATTGTTTGACCAGAATATAAGTTTGTTCTACTTCTCTCCAACTCGGGACTTTCATCAAACTTGCACGGCCAATCATCATTTGGCTCCGACATAGGGTTAAAACTCTATGTTGTAAGCAAGTAAACTCTATCAGTTATTAATGGTTCAATGAATAAAAACTTCATATTTACAGAAGTACATAAAAGCAATTTATTACCTTATTTAGATCATCAGAAACTAACGCAGAATTGAACTTTACAGATCCAACACCCAAAAAATCATCTTTATCATCTATCTGACACATGTCGTCGTCATCATAATTGCTTGATCCCCAAAGTGGTCCTCTTGCTGAGAACTTCTCAGGATATGTAGTTGAGCACCTCAGACTGCCCATATTATGGAATTCCTTCAATTTTGTACCAGTTATCCTGGTATCAGGGTTCATGCTGCAATATCAATACATCTTCAAAAGTCATGATCTGAAACAGCTGAGAATAAGTCTCTTGAGAACATCCGTATCCATTATATGGAAACACTTACGAGTTCTCAAGGTTCGTCGCAGGTGTTGCCATCTGATTTCCTGAAATGTCCTGATGATTGTAGGATTGATAAGATTGGCAAAAGAATGGTCAAGGTACAGCTACATTTCCAAACTAAGTATTGTTCATGCAATTATACTGACCACAACTGAAGTACGAAATACAGGATGTGTTTCCTGATACTCCCCAGTAACAAATGGATGCTGAAAAAAACGAAAAATTAAAATCAGTTGGGATATTTTAGTGTTTATATTTCCAAGAATTTTAGCACCAAGAACTTCTTCACAATGACATAACATTGACAAATAAAAACAGCCTGCTGTACAGAAATACCTTCAGCAAATCTGACGCAACAGGCCTCAAGTTCGGTTCCCTGCCACCACATTTTATTCAGATTAGAGAAAGAAAAAAACTAGCCAAGATCTGAAGATTACAACCATGGACCAAACAGCCCTTATTGGCTAACTCAAGGGCAAAAATAAAAACTAATAGAAGAAGAACAAAAGAAATGAGGATAATAGGATCAAGAATGTACTTCTGTAAACATTTTAAGAGAAAATCTTTTGCCTCAAAAGAGAGATGCTCAGGTATCGGTGGATGAGATTTAGTTGTTCCAATATGGAAAAGTGCTGCAACCTGAAAATAATACTAATTTCTTAGTTCACAAACAAAGGGAATAACGGCACACAGTTCCACAATTATAGTCAAGAGCAGAAGTTGATAGTTTAGTGGAAAGGTAACATAAAAAAGGTGGTTTTAAGTGTATACCTCCTGATACTGCTGGCTCCAAGGAGGTTTTCCAGTAGCCATCTCAATAACCGTACATCCAACACTCCATATATCAGCAGAGCTGAAAATTTTATATAACAATGGATGAGCATGAATGAGAGCAGAGAGTGCAAGAATACAGTGTATATATAAGTATTAGGTGAAAAGAGTGCAACATATACTTCACTAAGGAGGAAGAGGAACATGGTCCACACTGGAGGGGCAAGGAGTACACATATAGTGCTATGTGTGTGTTTGAATGAACATAGTGCATGCAGCCATGCATATGCTGAGGAAAAACAGATATGCTCAGGCATTGAGGGTGATGTTAGGGCGAGAGACAAAAATCCATGAAACAAAATAGAGAGAGAGAGAGAGAAAGAGAGAGAGAGAGAAATCAATGAGGA
>JAOTQH010000001.1:1076074-1089218 GCA_025631255.1 Cornus kousa | reverse complement strand
TCGGATCCCAGGTAATCCTGAGTCCTGCTCCCAACTCAGGTCTTCTAGTCTTCGGTCTTCTGTTCGAGGTATGCTGAAAACGTGACGAATGGCACGTATCTTTGACCGTTGACTGTCTGATTTGTGGGCCACCGTTGCTGATGTGGCATAGTCTGTTGACTATTTGACCAAGCTATGTGGTCATTGTTGATGATGTGGCATAATTCTTTGATTATTTGATCAAGTTATGTAACACATGTGGGCTAACATATTTTGGACACTTACAATATGTTACTCGTATTTATGATTGTTGTCCTGCATGACTTTAAGATCTCAATTTCCCCACTAATAATTAATCTTATCAGAGTCTCTGATCTGATTTATATGTATACCAATTATTTGACGAGTATAAAATAGGATAGATTCATATTTTTGAGAAAAACAAATGAAATGTAATTTTCTAAAAGATTCAACCACGTGTAAGAAAGTACGGACTTTTAAAAATCATTTAAAAAAAATATTGTGCTAAGCTTTAAATTTTATTATAATAATCATTTAGCATGGAACGGTTAACTATAGTCCTAATATTTTTTACTTTAATTTTTTTTTTACAAATGACAGCTTTTTATTGACTTATCAATTTGTGATTCGCTGAATCTTTTTTAAAACTTAACTTTTTAATAAGTAATTTTTAATATATTTTTTATTATATTGATAATAAATAAATTACCAAATATATTCGTGTTGGTCCAAGTGATAGGATGATATTTTATTTTTATTAGTTCAACGGCAAGAATGGTAATTTGGGAATGGTGTAAAGGGAAGCCATATTTGTACTCTCTTTTTCTCCGATTACACTCCACCTATTTTTTTTTTTTTTCCTATAAAAATTATATTATTTATTTTTTTATATTGTTAAAAGATAAATTAAATATTAAAGATTAGTATAAGAGAGGAAATTTAAAAGGTCAATTGTGTTATTTAAAAGTAATAATAATTTATTTATAACATTAATGTTAGACTTGTTATTTCATTTAAGATTGCAGTGCAAAAATAGAACAGTAGAAAAGTGTACGCCTCTCTAATATAAAACTAATACATTGACTTTTTGATTTGAGACAGTGATTTTGGAACAACCAAATAAGAAAATGTGGACTAGGACAGATGAATTAATAATTTCTTAAAAAAAATAAATAATAAATAAATAGAAGAGGGGTTTTAAAAAAATAATATTAATGATTTCTAAAAAAATATATAATACTCGGTCAGTTCCACCAAGTAAAAATTAAAGCAATTCCAAAATTGATTGTAGTAGTACTGTCAGTTTTATTTAAACAAAAGACGTGTCAGCATTATCCTTTCATCATAAGGCATATGCCGTTAAGCTATTAATTAATGAGCAGAAGAGGGGTTTTGAAAAATAATAATAATAATAATAATTTCTAAAAAAAATACTGGGTCAGTTCCACCAAGTAAAAATTAAAGCAATTCCAGATTTGATTGTAGTGGTACGATCACTTTTATTTAAATAAATAAAATAGGTGTCAGCATTATCCTTTCCTCATAGCCGTTATGCTTTATTGGGGTAACATAAAAAATTTATGCTTTATTTAGATTAATTAATAAACATGATCCTGTTTTCAAATATTTAGTTGAAGACATTAATTTAACATACTGCGAGACCACCAAGAATACAGAAATAGTATCTCAAAATATTGTATGACACCACACAACTATTACATGGTAATTAACTTGAAAAAACTGTACAGGATATACGAGTCAAATTGATTCATGACTAGACATGGAATACAATTTGAGACTCGAACAACTAGTTTGCCTCATCAACAATGATGAGCTAAATCCAAGCATAGAAGTAGCTAAATTAAACTCTAGCAGATGATCCTCCAACTGATAACCCCCAATAACAATAGAAGCCCTAGGCTTCACGCCCCCATCCAACATCCCCAAGCACATCACTTCATCACTCATCTTCACCATCGAGTTCCTCCCATGTATCCTCCACTTAACCATCTCACTCTGCAACATCAGATCAATCACCGGCGCCTCCCGCGTGTTTTCGATCCCTTTCGAGCTGAAGCAGAGCCCAAATGGTGCCACTGATGCCACCCTAGTCATGTTCATGACATTGGCAACCTTAATATAAGCTTTGCTAAGTGTTTCATAGATGGTACTCTCCAAAGTGGTGTAAGGCACAGTTGTACTAATTTTTGTCCCTCCAATGCCTAACAAAGATGTATCGATCGATAATCGCTTGCCATTTATCTTTATGGACTTCACATTGATGTAATACTCTCCTAAAGTACCACCGCCTTGGTCGGTGGTGATGAGTGGTGTGTACGTTAATGACTTTGAAATGTCGGTGGCGAATTGGCTCTCACCGGAGATTATGACGCCCTCTGACGACGAAAGGCAGACGGTGAATTTCCGGTGGGAGGAGAGTGAGTTGGCAAGTTGTGATGGTAGTGCAATTCTGGACCTTCCGAGGCCTAGTACCCCCTTCACACCACTTGCTAGTCCCTTGAGTAACAAAGTGGGGGCTGATGAGAATAGGAAATGATGGACGGCTGTGATCTGACCGAGCTCTGATCTGACGGCTATGGTGTCTTCTGCTAGATCTCCTTGTGTGACCTTTGTTGTGATGGAATTTTCTGGGCATAGACTGCATGTGTTGGATCTAGACAAGCAATTACCATAATTTTGACAAGAGTTGTTGGTGTTGGCCGTTGAGCATTGTAATGAGCCAGACTTGATGGGCCGGTAAGATGATGACACGTGTGTTGATGCGGAATCAACCCAGAGGAATGGACCGCCAAGATCAACTACAAGGGTGATGGGAACATGTGGAGTACCCAAATGTATGTGAGTCAAATATTGTAGCGTTGAGAGTTGTTTGGTGACAGGAAGGAGCATAGCATGATTTGGGAAGGACAGTCTCTGAGCAACAGAGATTGAGAGCATGAAAATGAAGGAAAAGAGGAGGTGTTGAAGATAGGAAGCCATGGAAAGAAACTAGAGAGAGAAAGAGAACAGATCTAGAGAGAGAGAGAGAGAGAGAGAGAGAGAATTGACAAGGACGCCTGCTTTTGGTGCTTGTTTCAAATGTTTTTATTGTGTGCGTGTGTGTTGCGCTGGGACGCCGCGGCAAGCAAAATTTGACAAATACGGAGTAATTTGTAGGAGGAGACAGGAGTGGATAAGATGATAAGTTCTTGAAGACATCGATCTGAGTCTTTGCCGAGTAGATTTTAAAGCTATTTCAGTAGTGGATGGTCCCCAAGTGACATATTGGGGCAATGTTTATCTTCATGTTTTGTGAGCGTGAGAAACACATGTATTGGCATTGTCTTTCTTCCGCATCTCTTATTTTCTATATTTAAATGCAATAGAAGGAAGATTAGAGATATTCGCAGCATATTCCAATGCCCTTGGGCCATGGTTTTTAAATACGATTGTGACTGGTTGGCTAAATCATTCAAACTTCAACTCTAAAGTTTAAAGTCTAGACTGTCCATTTAAATTCTATAGATATGGCTTATAGATATGGTTGCTCATTGCGAAGTTTTTTCATAATTATATTACTTCAAATATTGCTCTTGTTTTTATTTTGGGGGATATTCTCACGTTGACATCTAAACGATAATTTGCATTGTTAGGTGTTAGTTTGTATTGTCTGTTGGTTGACCCAATCCTTGGCTATGCTGACACCTCTTAGCTTTAGGTTGTTGTCAAGACTGTAATCTTGATATTGGTAGGTTTTAGTTTTGCTTTGGATTGTTGATTGTGTTTGTGTTTATTGTATTGTGTTATTACTTTGTAGATGTTGTATGACATGGCGGTTTTCTTGCTAGGATAAAAATAAATAAAAAACAAAACTATCTATTTAAATTAATCAATCAAATATAATTATAATTATGGTGTTGTCGATTGGTTGAGTTCTTTTTGGAATTCCAAAGGTTTTTATTATAGTAAAAGTGCTAGAGTGCAAGCAATAATTTGTACTTTTCTTTTTTATTTATAAAACTCAATTTATATATTTTTTCTAATAATCATTATTTTTCATAATTTATAAAAAGGTAAAATGCAAAAAAAAAATCCCCAATCCTTTACTCTCTCACGAAATCACCTTGAATTTCTACAATTATACATACAACCCATATGATATGATTATTCTTTTTCCTATGTCTTGAGGTTAAGAGTGCAAGTATTAATTTTTACTCTCTTCTTTTTTATTAATAAAAATTAATTTATCTACATTTTATTTTATTTTTTTTCTAATAATCATTACTTTTCATAATTTGTAAAATTTTAACTATAGCGAGCCTTAAATTTTGGTAGGTGAAGTTGACCATGGCCAAACCACTCTCTTTTCTATTTCCTGCTCTTTTCCATTATCCCTTCGCCTAAAAAATTGAAAGCAGTTTATTTTTTTCATGGATTTTGGGAATAGTGATAGATTTTTGAGCTTAAGAATTGACAGACTGGACAAGAAAAGACCAATGAATTTTCAAAGATCTCATATATATTCCACAGTAAAGTAATCCCATCAAATTGAAAACTTTTATTAGATTGCTACTTTGGTAGCACAACATTACATTTTGAAAGGCCAAAACTGAAAATGTAGCATGCTTTTAAACAAATTGAGCATTAATCTTCAACTGAACTTGCATATCCCTTATTTGGAAAAAGAAAAGAAAAAAGGAAATCCATCCTTAATTTAAAAGATTCTGGACTGGGAACAACTTGTATTCTTGAGCAGCCGTGAAGAACTAAACCCAAGCTTTGAGAAAGCCACATCAAACTCGGAGATAATTTTCGAGTTGATGCCCACCTAACACGATTGAAGTCCTCGGGTCAAATGCACCATATTTTATTACAACATGCAATACAATAAAACTTTGGTGGCCATCTAGGACAATCATGGCCACTTATTAATCTCGTGAAATTACATAATCATACATGTATATACGATACATATAATGGTATGATTAAGTACTGAAATTAAGCACCGATCTAAGCACTGGTTGTAAAGTTGAAGTTGGCACACGTTGTTTGTCGGAAGAGCAGGGAAGAACTGAATCCAAGCCTGGATTTCGCGAGGTCAAACTGTAGGAGGTTGTCCCCAATTTGGTGCCCTCCTATCACTATTGAAGTCCTTGGGTCTATACCACCATCCACAAACCCAAGGCACAACACATCATCACTTACTTGCACCATCGAGTTCGCGCCAAAGATTCTCCAGTACACAGTTTTACTCTGCAGCACGAGATCAATTTGAGGCACAGCCGGCCCAACACGCGTGCTCGCAATGTTTTTTGAGCTAAAGCATGCCCCAAAAGGTGTCACGGAGGCAACTCTAGTTACATTTGACAGGTTCTTGATGAAAGCTTTAACCACAGCTTTGTAAATTGAAGTCTCCATGATTGTGTAAGGATTGATAGTGCTTATCTTTGTTCCACCAAAGCCTTTACTGTTAATGGACAACAGTGAAGAATTTATAGAGACGATTTTTTCATTGATCTTGATAGATTTTACTCCAATGAAGTATTCATATGAGGGCTCGCCTTTAGCAGGAACGGCGGCATCACTCACTGGGTTGCTGATAAGTGGGGTGTAGCTAAGAGAACTTGACGCATCGGTATGACGAAGGAACACATATGGTCCATCACCAAAGAACACAACACCATTAGAACTTGTTGAACCACTCAAGCAAATGGCGAATTTCCGGTGGAAGCTAAAAGATGCGGCGAATTGGGAAGGAAGAGCGATTTTGGACCTTCCTAGGCCAACCATCCCCTTGACACCACTAGCAAGACCTCCCAAGATTATTTCGGAGGCACAGGCAAAGACAAACCTGGACACGGAGACAACCGGGCCGGGGTTCTTCCCGTTTGTCGATTGGATGGACAAGACATCCGCCGCGATCTGACCGCCCATGGCATGGCGAGTCACTGTGTTAAGTGGGAAGTGACCACAGCTATTGTTGTTGCACCCTATTCTGGCGCCTCCAGGACCGCAATTTGCATCTTTATCACAATATAAAGCCCCGGCAAGTGAGCATTGAGCCGAGTTGCAACGGGATGGACGGAAAGTGGAAGAGACATAGCTTTCGTTGCAGTCTACCCATAGGTACTGGCCACCGAGGTCAATGGTGAAGCTTACTGGCACAAGAGGAGTCCTTTGGTTAATGTGGGTAAGGTATTGAAGGGTTGAGGAGTCTTTGGTGACTGGAAGAATGAGCGCCTTAGGCCGAAAAGAGGTTTTGGCGAAGGAGGTGGAGGCAACAAAGAGGAGGAGAGAACATAAGAGAATGCAATGAAAGCTGGTAGAAGCCATGAGAGAGAGAGATGGTGAAGCTGAGGTGAAGCTGAACTCTGCTTAAGGACAGAACTACTGAAATGTGTGCGCGCTTTTATAAGTGTACAGTGGTATCTATTGGGGTTCTTAATTACTCACGCGTTTAGTTTGGTAAGGGATGACAGTCAACTATGGTGACTCTGAACCAGCTCAATATATATATCGAGTTTGAGGTTTTAGACAATTTGACTTCAATTTTTCTGAATCATTTGTTCTTTATTTATGGGTCTCCTTACATGACTTTTATGATCTCTCTCTCATGGAACTAATGATCTCATCCAAGTTTCTAAATCTTTAGACACGCATAGAAGATTTATAGATTTGTATTATATATATATATATATATTATCAATAGACAAGTGATAGTAGAACTAAACTTTTACTTCTCATAAAAATATTATTATGACAAGGATTCATTTTTCAAAACTTTTTGCCCTTTAAGAAGCTATATCATTATAAATTTTAGTAGTGGATCTGGCGATTAACATGTAAAGAGATTACATATAAAATAATCAACATGTCAATATAATACTATCCCAAGGCATATGCTGTGATGCATTATTGTATTAATTAAATAACAAGATCTGTTTTCAAATGTTTGAATGGTGCTAGTTGTCAGCTTTAGGATATCACTGACAAAAACTTCTAAGTTGTCACTTTTTGAATGTGATCTTTCAAAGCATAACTAGATAAGATCCAAACATGCATTCACTCTTTCACGCTGTTGGTGATTAGCAAAAGTGCTACTCCTACGATATAAACTTCTATTACTTTATGTGTGTGTTTGAAGTGGTGGATGGGCATGTTTATTTTGAAATTTATTGTATTATCATATTTATATTATGTCGTATACAACATTTGGGTTTATTTTGAAATTTATTTTATTACCGTATTTGTATTATGTCGTATTCATAATTTTTTATGCTGAAGGGGAGTTGATATGTGTGTTTGTTTGAAGCCCTGGATGGACATGTCGGGTGTGCATGATTGCGTCAACTTGGTGCCTTAATAATTTGTTGTGTTTGGTAGTGTCCGCCGCATACGGTATGTCAACGTTGTCTTGAAGCCTAAAAAGCGAAGTCAATATTGGCGACTTCGGACCTCCTAAACACCGTCCAGATGGTTGGAGGCTTTTGGACATTGTATTTAAATTTTCTCAAACTTTTTTTTTTCTTTCTTTTTTTGGTATGTGTGGGGTTCATTTTCGTAATACAAATAAAATATATATAAATAGTGATATTATACATAAATATAAGGAATTCAGACAACATAATAGAATTTGAGGTGGACTCAGAGAGGTGGAAGCACAGGTAAACTCGAGAGAGAGTGTGTGAAGATGACAGTGTCATAGTAGATCATTGACTCCCTTGATGAGGGTGTATGGAGGAAGCATAAATGTTATTTTCTTCTCCCTTCTTGCTATACCTTTACTTGGTCTTGGAACACATCCTTATATAGACCAAGTAAGAGGTTGGGTGATGTCATATGACATCACATATGGGGCCCATTAACATTATAAAATAATGTTAATTAAGATGGGTCCAGAATGCATAAGAGTCAAAATGGTATCTCTCTGCGAGTCAGGTCGAGTGCTAATTCGACGAGCCCTGAACTTCATCCACCAAACCAATAACCTCCTCGGATCCCAAGTAATCCTGAGTCCTGCTCCCAACTCAGATCTTCTAGTCAACTCAGATCTTCTAGTCTTCGATCTTCTGTTCGAGGTATATTAATAACGTGGTAAATGACACGTATCTTTGACCGTTGACTATTTGATTTGTAAGCCATCGTTGCTGATGTGGCGTAGTCTATTGACTATTTGACCAAACTATGTGGTCATTGTTGATGATGTGGCACAATTCTTTGACTATTTGACCAAATTATATGGGCCATGTGGACTAACATACTTTTGACACCTACACATATTTTGTTATAATCCATTTGTAGAAGGCATGCAACTTAAAGATTAATTTTTTGTTTTAAAAAATTGTAGATTAATTGTATCATCATGGTGATGAATATGCTGATTTCATTGTCATTGTATCAACGATTCGAGTTCTGATTAAGAATTAGTTCTGCCTCTGTGGTACCTGTTTATCATACTCATATCAACTTAATTTCCTTGAGATAAAATATGTAGCACTTTGTATTATATATATAAATAAACTCATAATTCATTCAGGAAGCTGGAATTCAATTTTGAAATAGAAAAACCATCTCTAATAACTGCCACATGCTATCGTACTCGTACATAATAATAATAATAAATTAATTAAAAAAAAAGAAGCTATTTTTAAAATACAAAAATGCATTTGTATACAAATTAAAATACTTAGTGCTATTTCTATGGTCAAATAGTGAGCCAAAAACAACATTACCAGCATTGGTGTAACCATCCATAACTATAAAACAACACATTTTGGCACCCATTGTTGTTATTTGTGAGCTTCTGCCTTCTTCTGTTCTTTGGCTGGAATAATATAATATCAATTTCCAAATCATAAAGACTAGCTAGGATAATAAAGCAAAATCAATCTGTTCAGTGATCACAGAACAATACCAGCATTGTTTTCTTCTCGCTTTTTAGTAGTCTCTGCCCTTCATCGTCGTACAAGGGCTAACCACTCTGCAATATAAAGTGAACAATAAGATGTTAAAATATAAAGTTATGATGAAATCTATCTGAAGAAACCATTCGTAATGGATAAAAGTTGATAGATAAACAAGGTTATACAAGCATGGTTAACTGACAAAAAGAAAAAGAAAAAGAAAAAGAAACGTTTGCTTGTGCATGTGAAGGTTTTCACACATGGTCCTAATGTCCATGTGTGTGTATGAACCAACGCATTTCTTAACATTAAGGTCATTAAGGTGTAGGAGCCACAGTCTATTGCAAAATAATAATAATTAATTAATTAATTAAAATTTCATTTGCATTATGCCGGGTGAGATATGGTAGTCAATTTTACTCAACAAATATTAAAAACCAGCAACTACACCATTTTGGTATCGATGGATTTGAGAGGGGACAGAACTCTAGAAAGATCTGAATGCTTAATAAAATCTATCAATTTTAATTAAAGTTACATAACCAAAATATACTCCCAGTACTTAAAAGTAGCAGCCTCTCAAGCCACTTACTTGTGCAACCAAAATGTTACGAAAGAGAGAGAGTATACAACTAAGTAAATACAATGAAGTGCGTGGTGCATACCTTACTGGACTCCAAAGGCTGATGCTTTACATGGTCAACTTCAGATGATTGAAGTAAATGGCTGTCTCCAAGGTACTTTCTTCCATTGTGCAGAAAAGGCAAATGTAAACTTCCTACAACACTGATGGTAAGAAGAAAAAATCCACTCGCAAATGCAATGGACAGCATTTTCAGCAACGAACTGCTTCTCTGTAATATTTGGAAACCATCAATATGAGGCCAGACACACTCAACTAAACAAGGACTTATCACAACTCAATCAAGTAGCCAAAGGCCAATAATCAAATACACCATGCAATCGATACCTTATTAGTGGACAATTCAATCGATTTTGCAACCACACCACCTGATCTATAGCTGTTTATTCGGTAGTGTAAATTGATCCTCAACGTACCTGTCAAGAATATTAGCCAAACCAACCTGAAAAGGAATTGAACTAGCGAGTTGACAACAGAAGGCATAATTCCCTGAGTCACTGTCTCACCCTAATAAAATTAACATGAAAGATGCTAGTAAAAGCATATTCATCAATCAGGTAACTCACGTTTCATCATAACTTGTAGTAAATGCAGAAAGAGAAGTGTTGCGCACTCAAGTGCATGAGAAAAAGGCATCAACTGGAATAGAAAATGCCACCACATGTCCAATCACTCAGTGCTTAAGACCTCCAAAGTTCCTTTTTCCTTGTTTATAATTTTTAATATTATTAGGTTATCCTGCAAGGAGGTGAACATGCATGCCATAAAGCCTTTTTAATCTCGCCAGTCCTTAACTCCAACAACATTAGAAGCCTTCTCAATATGGAAAGTCATGGGTAAGGCCATAAGGAGACCAATACTTATTCATTATAGATGAAGGCATCTAACAACATAGTTTAGATATTTGTTTCAAAAAGGGTATTAGGAAAATAACCTTACCTTCAACCATTCACTGTAGCCATCTGGGCAATATTATAAATAAAAAAAAATACATATCCCAATTCTTAATTAAAAACAATTATAGACAAATTACCATTAGAAGTCCAAAGATAAAAGGAAGAATGGAGTACCATTTGGGAGTGGGTCAGAAGAACTTCCCACCTACTCTCTGCAGTTTTTTTCCACCCTTCAAACTTTACACTGTTAAGTTTGTCGGTGTCAATTTGCAGCCTGTAAGCAGGTAAATATTCATTCGTCCAATTGCTAAACTCGGGTCCACCCATCTTTTCCAATTTAGAATGTGCTGATGTAGTCCACCAACAGTACTTCAATCTTGCTTCTACAGGCATATAATCTCCCTTTTTTGACTTAAATATTTTTAGCAAACTCTTTGCATTTGCAATGATCTCATCTTCGAATAATTTATGTAAGACCACTGAGGAGTCTTTCGATACAATCTTCTTAGGCTTGCGAAACCAATGGAAGAGATCATTAGATGTTTTGCCCGATGAATTAAGGAAATGGCTTTCAGCGCTTTCAAGAGCTAAAAGGCAAACAACTTCTGCAAGCACAGAAATGGCCTGTTCATTCAATGAGCTGAGGGTGAAAGATGAAGGGACCTGCTGACGGGAAAGGACTAAGAGAACTTAACCCATCAGTATCACACATGGCACCTGCAGGAAAGACATCTTAAATATTGTATTACAACAGAGTAAAGCAGGTGTGAGAATCTAAACATAAAGGAAAAATGAAGTATAGCTAACCTCTCTTGGAGTTTCAAGGTCGTCCATATCTCTTTCTGTTCCAGGTCTAAACAGTACCAGTTCAAAATTCCATAGGTATTGGAGAACCACTTGTCTAAATGTCAAGGCCAGTATATTTTTAGATGTAGTGCTGGATAGAATATCTTCAGTGAGAGTGCCTTTGAGCTTTTTAGCTTTTTCTTTAACCTTTCTAGCTGGCAAGAACTGTAAAAACTAAAACTTCAGCATATAGCAATTAAAAAAATAAAAATAAAGAAATTTGATTCTTATATTTGTATAGAAGATTTCAACTTTGGACAAGAAATAGGTAATTGATCTCAACAAAAAGATTAGATCCTAACAGGTACAGATTACAACAAAAATAAAGAAAATGTAAACCGACAAAGGTTTTGTAGATAACACCGAAGCAATCTTGAAAGTGGTTGCGAAATGATATTGCATCTCAATTAACACCCTGCTATTCAATGATAAAATTCTGACTGCAAGGATTCGAGTTATTATCAATGACACTAACTCATTCCAAAGGAGGATTTCATGTTAAAAGTTCCTTCAACTAAGGAGAATACTCGTTAAGCTGACATATGCTAGATACTCCAAGCACCAACAAAAAGATAAAAGCATAAGATATAAATATATATAAATGCATGTTAAAAGTCGGGACACACGCACCACCATGATGTATGGATATTGGTTATGCTGCAGTCGAATGTGATTTCTAATAGAACAAATCTTGTAAAACGTAGACAAATAGTTAGAAAACAGTGAGTTTAACAATTGGCACATACAGATCAGGATAAATCCAATAAACTGACATTGTAAAATAGATTAGTATTTACGTTTGATAATCTCAAAGATGTGGCATTATCCCGCGAATGCCTGCCTATGACGGGTAATGGTAGAGAATTGGGAGGAGAAGCTTAGAGGCAGAAGTAGCTTTTTCACTATTTTGCACAGAGCGACCGTTCTGAGACTCGAACCGGCGTCTTTAGGTCTTTACCATTGCACCAAGCAATAAACCCCATGCAACAATATAATTAAAAAAAAATAAAAAAACAGAGATAAGCTTTTCAATATCGTGAACTACAAACCCTGAAAAACCAAAACATGAAGAACGTTACTAGAGATCATCAAGAAAATCATAAACTTTGATTTGATTAGCATAAAAGCCAAAATTGTGCATCAAATAAACTAAATTTCTCTTGTCTTCCATATTCTTCATCTCCAAAATGGTCCCTTTTGGTTATATCTTTCAAGAAAATCTATAAATTGATGATAACAATGTTTTGTTTTCATGGGTGGCTACCGTTGGTTAGGAAATTAATAGGAGTGGTTATTGACAAATTAAGGAATCCACTTCTATTTTAACCATCTCTCCCCTAAGTTGACTGCCATTCATATTTATTACAAGCATAGACACACAAACCATCCCTCTCAATTTCTCTCTATCTCACCAAATTAGCAATCCAAACATTTCTCAAAATTCTAACAAAAAAAAGACCCAGCAGAATTTTAGTTATTTCAGCAAGAATGAAAATTTCCCATTATATCTTTAACAGTAAAAAAAAATGAAGATAAAAAGAAGAGTGAAGAAAATTTTAATAAATTATACGATTATTTAAGAAAAATGTGACCTTAAAAATAAAAAAAAATAAAAAAATTAATAAAGGAGCAACAAGAAGGATTTCTCCGCTAATATAATGTATACAAACAGGCACGGAACCAATGTGGAACCAATGGGGGCAGATGCCCCAACTTGATTTTTTATATTTTCATTTTATACCTTAATTTTTTTTTTTTAGAATTTATGAAGATGCCCCCACTAAAATTACAATTTGCCCCACATTGAATTCTTTTTTTTGGGCATTTTATACTTTAAATTTTTAAGAATTTATGAA
>JAOTQH010000001.1:1005193-1022619 GCA_025631255.1 Cornus kousa | reverse complement strand
CTATAAAACTGCATTATTGCAATTTTAGCAAGCATACTAATATTCACAAAAAGAAAGAAAAAAAAAAAAAATGCAGAATTTGGCCCAAGACATTAACCTTATGCCGAATAAAAATACATACAACAGCAACAAACAAACAAAAAAGCCCTTTCCAAACTATTTGGGGTAGATTGACTATCAATATTGGGGAAAAATAACAAAAGGTAGAAATGAACTCTTAAAAAGGGTTAATAAAAAAAAACACACCAGAGAAGATATAAAATTTTGAATCTAGATAGTATCCAATTTAACTGGGATTTTAGAGCTTTTTTTAATTTATTTTATTTTTTTTGTCAAGTATATACTCACACACCCACATAATGCCCACTATAATGCCCAGTGGTTAGCGCTTTGTTTATCACTGAGTTGTAACAAACTTTTTGGGATTAGAAACCATAAATTCATACATAAAGTTGAAACTGAATATACTTAAAAGAAAGATAGGAAAAAGTTTGGAACCATGTGAAATTTTAGTTAAAACTTAGAAATGCCAAAGTGCCGAAGTGCCAAACCCATTACACATAAAACGTTAGTATAAGGTGAGGTGTTTTCTTGATTATCTCAATCAAGCCTTGATCCCAGTTCTTTGGAGGTAGCTACATAATTCCTTTCTCTCCACCGGGTATGTTTAAAGTCATATTCTCATTTTTGTCCAAGTCAGATAGTAGTTAAAAACTCGATAACAATAATAACCATCCATAATACCAAAACTTTTAGTGGATAACAGTTTGTAAGAGAGGCATATAGCTGGTAGAGAAGTAACTATTGTCTTTGCTATGTATACCTATAACTATATGTATATCAATGGCGTTTATCAGAAAACAATAAATTTAGTATCGCCATTCAAGCTAACTTGTGCCGAGCTGTTTTCCAGAGGATAATACATTATACATGTCCCACTGCATGTTACACAACCCAAAGCAACCCACCAATTTCTAATTTCCTACAATCTAAACAAACCCTAAAAGCAAAATTATTTTGTAATTTATACAAATTGCTCAAAAACAAACAGCTGAATTTAAAAACACATAAAATAACCCAAGATCGAAATCAATAAACACAATTATAGTGAACTCACCACATGCAACCACGGTGTTTCAGAGCGTACGGAACGCTCTCGATCGTCCGAGCAAAATGGCTATGCACTCTGTGGCGTCCCTTCCCACTCTGATCCAGAAGGGACAATTCGAACAAAGCCCTGACGTTGGTGGCCTCGCTCGCGAGAGCTATGAACAGTGAAACATACGTCGTGTTGTCTTCAACGCTCTTACCGTCTGGATAGAAATAGATAGCCCACAAGTGCCCACCAACCATGAAAGTGTCCGAAGACATGCACTTGCCAATGCCTATACCCTTCGATAGAGAATAGCCGGTTATCTTGAATTCGTGAGACCCATTTACGGTCTGGGTGCGAGAAATGGACGAGGAAGAGGGAGATGATGGTGGTGAAGATGAGGGATGGGGAATTTCTTTGGACCTAAAGGTGCCCATCAAATGTCTGAAACTACAATTCTTTAATTTTTCAAGATTTGAAATTGGAGGGGTTGAAGAATCGAGTTGGGTATGTTGAAAATTAGGGTTTGTGGGAGAAATGGAGAACAGAACCGACGTCAGGGTTTTGGTAATAGGGTTTTAAATCAGAGGGGATTTAAAGGTTTGGGTTATCGATGCGGGGTTCTGAGAGAATTTATATTGAATGAAGTTCTTAGGTTTTGTTTTATTTTTATGAATGAGAGAGAGAGAGAGAGAGAGACGACAATATAAAAGATATTTTTATTATTCTTATTAAAATAAAAGAGATTTTTTGGTTTTCTAGCTGTACCTATTTAAAGTTGCTTATTGAACATATTACTTCGTAATAAATAGTAAAACTCCGTATAACAATACATTATACTTTTAAGATTTTTTTGTCAACCTCACAAAATTCTTACATTATGGCATGTTCTAAATTTTGAAAAAATAAGCAAGTGGTAGCGGTAAAATTTGTCCTACAAGGTGCGAGTAAGAGTAAAAAATCAATTGTAGAATTATTAGATGATTTTAAACTAATTAATATTTAATGGATTAGTATCATTCAGATTATTAGTGTAGATCTTTTTGTAATATTTTAATATACGCTTGGAGTCTAAATTAATTGATCTATGTCAAATGATTCAAAACTATTTAATATTTTCTGAAGACTTGTTTTCTAATCAGACTCAAAATTAATTCGTTGCTACTCTTGGATTGGGTAGCAATAGCACTGCTCCAACATAAAAGTTATTGTGATTAAAAAGTTGTTCTCATTAAAAGGTGAATTAATTGGTCTATGTCAAATGATTCAAAACTATTTTATAATTTCTTAAAGACTCATTTTTAGTCAGACTCAAAATTAATTGTTTGCTGCTCTTGGACTGGGCAGCAGAAGCATTGCCCAGTATAAAAGTTATTGTCAACTAGCTGTTCCAGAACCCCATGGCATAGTGATAGAAATTCAGAAGATAAGTTCTCGATGTTTTACTTTTCAATCGCACTCTTGATTTTAAAATTAGAGTGCGTCGGGTCTAAAGCCTTTAATAGGATTGGTGTAACGGGTGAACGTTTGTCCATTTATTAAAAAATTCAAATTATTGGATAGTGCTACATATCCATCCATTTATATCCAAGCACTTTTCTATCCGACTCTGATGTGGGACAAATGACCCTTGTTACATTCTCTCTCATCCAAACTCGCAACGCTCTTGTCACAGGCGGTTTTAGGGGGGTTCTTGGGTAGGCTTTAGCCCCCCAAAAAAAAAAAAAAAAAAAATTTTAGTATAGAAAAATTAAAAAAAAAAATTTAGTATAGAAAAATTTTGTTATCCTGTTATTCGTTAGTCCCCTATTGACAATTCCTGGATTCGCCCTTGGCTCTTGTTGTAACTCGGGTCACCCTTCCTACCCGGGGTGCTCACCCGGACGCCTTTCGGGCGGAGCTCTTGGCTGACACCAAATCAAGAATTGAATCTGACTCTGATACTAATTATAATGGGTGGACACTTATTTATTTACTTAAAAGATCAAACTATTAAGTAATGCAATATATCAACCTATTTATATCCGATCACTTGCTCGTCAGATTCCAAGGCAGGACAAATGACCCGCGTTAATTTAGGCATCACACTATTCCACACAAAAGCCCAAAATCATATTCAACAGCACCAGTCAGCAGACGATAAAAACTACCATAGTCTAAACTTCCGACAGATTGGCGGCAAAAATATCGACTTTTTTAGCACCAACCATAAGATCTGAATATATATAGTGGCGTGATACCTAATCTCTACAACATTCAATTTTTTTTTTTGATTTTTATCTTCGGTTTTTCCGATTATTCTTCAAATTAGGGTTTTTTAGAGGTTCTCCTACCTTATATAAGTTCGATGTTCTTGCGAAGGCTCTGTACCGCTTTTACCCAATTCGACCTCAACCCTTCTCTTCTCCATAGAAAATTTCCCAACCCATTTCCAGTTGTCAACTCCAAAGCTCAATTTCTGAACCTAAGCTGCTTCAAATCGAGGTCACAAAGATCGAACTTTGTGACCCATCGATTCCTTTCGTCCAGTAGCAAAATGGGGGATGCTCGTAGACCACGGGCCGTTCCCATTCCGGTCGTCGACACAGCCAATGGGGCCGAACTGTATCGCGCACTCGAAGCTTCACTGGGTTCGCAGTTCAGTTCGGACCCATTGGTGCCGAATCCAAACCCTTTGATCATAGTCATCAGTGGCCCAAGTGGGGTGGGCAAAGACGCTGTGATCAAACGATTGAGGGAAGTTCGGGAGGGCATTCATTTCGTGGTCACGGCGACGAGCCGGGCAAAACGGGTCGGTGAAGTGGATGGAAAAGATTACTTCTTTGTCAGTAAAGAGGAGTTCCTATCAATGGTTGAGAGGGATGAGCTTTTGGAGTATGCATTGGTGTATGGGGATTACAAAGGAATTCCGAAGCAGCAAATTCGCGAATACATGGGGAAAGGGCATGATATTGTGTTGAGGGTGGACATACAAGGAGCTGCCACATTGAGAAAGATTCTTGGCAATTCTGCTGTGTTCATCTTTCTTGTTGCAGAGAGTGAATCGGCCCTTGTGAAGCGGTTGATTGATAGGAGGACGGAGACTAAGGAGACACTTTTAGTGAGGATTGCCACGGCTCGTGAGGAGGTGAGGCATCTCAATGATTTTGATTATGCAGTGGTGAATGCTGAGGGGAAGCTAGAGAACTCGGTTAAATTGGTGGAGTCCATTATTGATGTGGAGAAAGCTAAAGTGTGCCAAAGGAATCCCTTGATATAGGTAATATGATGTTGTTTCTATTGATGAGGTTGGTCTAATGTTTATGGAATTCAATAACAACACATTTATGCAATATACAAATTCAATGTCATTTCCATATAGTTTGCGTGATTAAATTGGTTACAGAACAATGCCATTTCTTGTTTTATCTATGAATGTGAAGAGCTGTACGTTAGAGCACATTTATTTGATTAATTTAAATTCAATGGTGCTGGAGGTTTAACGGGATTAGGACTTGCCAGTAGCAAGAACTCAAATATAGAGAAAAGCTAGGATTGTCCATATAGTGTGATATGTTGTGTCATGGCTAATACGCACTGCCCTTTGGATCATCCCAAGTAGTTACTCCTCTGATGTCAATAGGCACTCAGTAAAGCTTAACTCAAGAAAGCAGCATCCTAGTCTCTTGTCATCCATGGACTCTTTGGTCATTCAGGTCTAGTTAAGGCAAGGCCATATTTAATTTCCCCTACAAAATGTAGACACTAAGTTGACATGTGCTTGATTTTATTTGTTGCAAGTTTGCAACATATTATTGAACGGCCTGCGCGTGTTGAGGGGCCGGTGCGCGTGGGCCTGGGTTTGTAGCTTGGGGTGGGCCCGTAAGGACCCTGCTCAGGGGAGTACCCAGTTCCAAAAAAAAAAAAAAAAAAAAAAAAAATTGTTTGCAACATATTGCATTCATCTTTTTGATATTAAGCTTGATATCTGCTGATGCTTTCTTAGTTTTCTACTTTCAAGTTTTGACTTATGTTTTGATTATTGAAAGTTATTCGATATGAATTATTTGAAAAATCTAAGAACTACCTAATTTAATTCTTATTGATAAAAATTGCCTTACGCATCATTTTGAGGTTAGTTAAAAAAATTCCTTCGTCATTCTACACTTTCTAGGTTGTCAAAATGTCCTGTTTCTTCTTGTTAATAGTCATATTCCATTGTATTAGTCTCGTATTTACCTTTTCCTAATTGATAGAGGAGGATATATATTGTGGCCTATTAGGCTATTACTTAACAAAAATATATATTGTGGCCTATTCAACTTTATACATTATCAGGTTGTTTAGAATGATCTATGAGAATTTATTCTATTGGCCCAAGGGAAATTCTGTTACTTTTGTGGAATTGTGAACTTGTTTCTATTGAAGTTGGTTACAGTGACATTGTGGCAATCCATATTAAACTGAGTAAGTTCTCCTGTAAACTTAACAGTGTCTTCAATGAAGTAATAGTTCAAACATCATATAATGGGATACCGACATATTTTTCTCCATGGCATTTGCTTTTACTGCATTCTCATTTCTAATTAGATAGACAAAGTGCTTCTTGATGTGTTGAAGTTTTTCTAACTTGCCGGCCCTCCTTCCTTTAAACTTCATCCCAAAGCAGCTGGAAGCATGAAGTTGTAGATCTCAGAAGATGGCATGGCACAGGCAGTTAAAGCAGAAGCTGCATGTGCTAACAACATAGGGCAAGTGGTCAAAGAGGGAACTACATTTTTATCTTCTTTTTTTTTGGGCTGGAATTTTGTTTTTGCAGAACCTAATCCTTGCTAAATTTCCTATGCCCTTTCCAAACTCAGGTTTCCATTTTTCTTGATAGCCTATCTCAAACTGATTGAAGATTTTATTAGTTTTCTCTGACAATATGCCTGGATCACTTTGTTCTTTGGCTGAGGGGCTTTGTGCTCTTTTTCATCTTAAATTACCCAATATTTTGATAGAGGAGCTTTAATATCCTGCATCAACTGGAAGTTACATCCTGCAAATCGGTCATGAACCTGGTGCAATTTTATTGGATTAGACAAACCGTTAGAAATTATGGTTGCTTCCTATTTGAATTATATGGACTACTTTCAGTTATATATTTGTCCTACTCATTGCTCAAACTTGAAGATCAATTTGAGTCTTCAACATATCTGGACAATCAGTCTCTTGATGATATGCAAGACTAACTTAGTAATAAAGAGGTGGTGCTTCTTTCATATTCACTGTCTTGTGGTCTGTCTAAGACTTTATTGATAAACTCTTATTCACTAGAGTCATTATTGAACAATCAGTTATTCTGTTTTTCAATTGATTATTACATTGTTGGGCAGCTCATACAGAAGCTAATACGATCTTTTGTTATTTAGTAATGTTTGGCTGTTAGAGCCACTGCTTAAAGGCCCATCTGAGTTTTTTAGGCCATAGTTGCAGTTGGTTGACCTGAAAATGTGAGAGGAAAATTGGGTGTAGCACCCATTGGTGAGAAAATTCGATAGAGTAAACTTAGATGGTTTGGACATATACATCGGAGATCTAGTGACGCTCCAGTCAAACGAGGAAGACTATTCGTAATAGAAGGTAAGAGATGGAGAGGGCGGCCAAAAATAATATGGGATGAGGTTCTTAAAAATGATTTTAAAAGATTAAATATAGTTGACATTTAATAGAAAAGCTTGGAGAGAGAGAATTCATGTGGCCAACCCCATTGATATGGGATTAAGCCAAGGATGATGATGATGATGATGATGCTGTTGGTTGACCTGTTTAGTATTTATTATGCACTCTTACAACCCATGAGATGATGATGATGATGATGATGCAGGTGGTTGACCTGTTGAGTGTTTATTGTGCACTCTTACAACCCATGAGGTTTCCAGGCCTATCTTAGATTTCAGACTTTTTCTTCTCTCCAATTCTCACATTCTACATGGTCAACAAAATTGCCGAGGATAAGATCACCCATGTTCCTATTTGGACTTAAACTAAATTTTATTTACTACAGCGAATACCTGATTTTTCTTTTTTCATAATTTGTACAATAGTTAATAGTAATTTTGACTTGCACAGAAATCTTCTGACCAAACTTCTTTGAACTCATGTTTAGCCTTCATTGTCCCTGACTGAACTTCTTAAGATGCACATTTGATCATATATAACTTTCTTGATATTTTGCAACCTGGCACAAATCCACTTAAGAAATCATGGAAGCAAATCTTGAAATGGCCTTGTGGAGAAAGCAATTTTACTATACTTTCTGTTTGACAAAGCGTTCTAAATTAGCTAAATTACCTGATGTTTAGTCTAGTTGTATTCCTGCCACACCCAGAGAGGGAGGTGCATGTTCTAAATCCTGGTTGGATGGACATGTACCATAATTACCAAAAGAATATTGGAGATTCTAAATAATATCAAGAGCTTGTTTACCTTCGATGTCGGTGTGGGGAAACACGTTTCTAACTTGCTTATATATTCAGAAACCTCGAACATGCTGAGAATACTCGATGCGTATTATATTTATTATTTTCTATTGAACATGCTTCTAGTTATTACTTCATACATATTTAATTAATTTTATGGACTTAAACCTAAATAATGTTCATCATTTTATTTCTGGGCTGAGGGTTTTGCTGTTCATGTCCGCCTAATCCAAGGCATTTTCAAGTGAAGAGCTCTCTTAGATTTACATATGATCTCAATGCAGAAGAGCCATCTACTTTGGTGGCTGATATCAGCTTTTGGTGACATACATATAAGTTGTTGCTGTATTCAGCTAGAATCTTGTTCTATACAAGCAGGTTTGCAGTGTCTGCCTGCTGGCCTTACATTTGGTTCAACACTATTTTGCTTGTTATTTGTTTCAGTAAATTTTCAATTGTACAGATGGTATATCACATACATCCTTGTCAAGCTCACTCAAGAAAGTTACCCATCAGCCTTCAGTTTCCTAGGTTGTGTTTTTGATGCCTTAATTTCTGCTTTATGGCCATAAGAATGGGCTTGCTTAAAGAAGTAAATGACAATTTTATCGAATCTGCATTTTGAACTCAATTACCTGATTACATATATGATTAATTCTTCTTATCCTTTCTTCTTGTAGGAGATGATCATCATAGGATGAGCGCTGTGTTCAAGTTGCTGCGCAAATTGTAACCTTCACCTTTTAGTGTTAACTTCTAATTGGCTAGTTCTAGGTACATGTATATTTACTTCATGCTTCGATGGAAGTTCTGTCACTGCCAAAATCATCAGAAGCAGAACATGTGAAGACATTCAATATGCTTTTGTTTTATCCAGTTCTTTTACTTGAGGGTTTTTTCAATTTTGGATGTAGTAGATAGACATTTGTAAAAATTTGTACACTGAGTGAACCATTCATCATATCTTTGGGAAATTGCAGTGTCTGTTTGGCTGATGGAAACAAAATTAAATTTTATAGATAGAATGGAAATTTTACTGTCAATGTAGGTTATCGGGATAAAGAATCATTGCATGGTTTGAAAAACTCAGGCTGGGAAAGGAAAGACAACTTAGATGGAGATCTTATCAAGAGAGGAAAATCCAATTTTCACCTCTACAAGTTTTTAGCAAGGGCCGTGTAGCCTAATGATACTCCTCACCTCCAAAATAGAAGTTGGACGGTTCAAGTATCCACAGGAGAAAAAGTGTGTGTGAAACCTGCACAAGTTTTAAAGGTTTTTTAGGTTCACTACATTATCTAATATGCCAATATGACTTGTGCAGTGGGGTTCCACAGCTATAGCTTCATTTTGTTTCATTTTGCTTCATTTAGTTTTGTCCATATGTATATTTTATAGCATTGCATTCTCTGTGGTCGTGTCCTCTTGCCCAAAGATGAGTGGCTTTTGTGATTGTTGAGAAAGTGAGAGGTGATTAATTCTTTATTGTGTTGAGAATATTTTAACATATTGAAGTTAAATTAAGTGGCCTGAATGTCTTAAATATGAACTTTGGAATCTCTAACGTGGTTGTCATGAAAAAAGTCGGCATATTCCTTTTCTTTTCAGTTGAGGGATATATTCCTTTTCTTTTAGCTTCTTTTTGGACCAACAGGAAAATTTGTTGGAAACATGCGAGTGAAAATAAAGGTTGAAGACGGTTATATTAATTAGATCCAACTCCCATTTCAGATTCAAATACTGGCTTGAACTAAAAATTTTACATTATCCACTTCAATTCCACTCCATTTTAATCATCAATTGTTTGTCTCATTTGCTTTTTTATATTTTGTTGAGTGCTTCACCGTCTAAGTGATTTGAGTGCTTCACCGTCCAAGTGGTTTGCACCCGCATAAAGAAATGAGTTGTGTTGTCAGATTTGGTACTCTCCCGCGCACAAAAGAAGAAGAAGGTGAATGTCCATGTTTGTAGGGTTTCATTGCACTTCACATGAAATGATCTCTATCATTTACATATGCATAGCATGCTCTGCACGGGTTAACAGTCCAAAACAAAAGACTTTTTAACAGACCAAAAGTTAATTAGAAAAATTACACTTTATTACTTTATCAGACCTAACCATAGTTAATTTACCATAATTGTATTTGTGACATAAAATTTGAGGGAAAATGTAATACTGAAAACGTAAATGGGAATGAAAGTGAGCAAATTGCCAGAATTTAGAGATTTTTCTTATTTCTTTCTCAGTATTGAGTTATGGAATTCCAGAAAACCCAAATTTAAAGACCTTTTATTGTTTTCATGACAGTATTAAGCAATATATGCTTTCTGTTTGAGAATCCATATTGGAGGTTGTGCTTAGTCACGAATTCTAAAAAATTGGTATCCTTTGAATTCACGAAGTGTGGAATAATGGTCGACGAAAAAAATAAAAAATAAATAAATCAAAGTGCAAAAAGAAGAGAGAGAAAGAGATAATGACCTAGATCCGATTTTGGAGAATGAATATGGTAGTTGTGTTGTTGTAGTGGTGAAGATAGTGGCTGTGATGGTGTGGATATGGCGGTAATGGTTGACATTGCAATGAGGATGGAAGATACTAAGGCGAGAGATTGAATAAAAGAATTAATTAAGTCTAATAAAATAATAAAGTGTAATTTTTTCTAATTGATTTTAGATCCGTTGAAAAGTCAAGTTATTTTAATTAGACATTTCTACTCAGATAAGATTGGAATTGAGAATCTTTCACGCTCCAGCTCGAAGGACTAGTGCTTCGTTGAACTTTGGCATGAATTATGAATAACATTCATCATATTTGTGGTATAGAGACATTGCAATGAGAATGGAAGATACTGAGGAGAGAGATTGAATAAAAGAATTAGTTAAGTCTAATAAAATAATAAAGTGTAATTTTTTTTATTGACTTTTGATCCGTTAAAAAGTCAAGTTATTTTAATTAGACATTTCTATATAGATAAGATTGGACTTGAGAATCTTTCACGCTCCAGCTCGAAGGACTAGTGCTTAGTTGAACTTTGGCATGAATTATGGATAACATTCATCATATTTCTGGTATAGAATTATTATTATAGTTCAGCCAACTATCCATCATATGGTCCCACTGAGCATCTTTATAATAAACGATTACGACCACATTACTAGTCCGTACGACGAATCAGTCCATGCACACGCCACTATTTTACACCCGTGAAATATATTAATACAAGTTGCTTTTTAAAAATACAATAAAATTACTATATAATCAAAGAAGATTTAATATCAAATCAACCGTTAATCCAACGTGCAATATATCTATTACCCACAGGGGCCAAAATTACATGTGTGTGTTTGTGTGTGTGTTTGGTCCTTGTTATGTCAGAGTCAGAAGAATATGCGTACACCCAAAGGAATGGTGAAGAAGAGTTGGGGACCCATAGCAATGTACAGCAGCCTTTAGCTTAACACAAGAAGACTCTTCCTGTAAGTAAACCGTGCAAGCCACAATAAGCTTAAATTGCCCAATTTGCTCATTAAAACTACAATTATTATCATACTGACAAACAATTGCCCCCAAAACATGACGAATAAGTCAAGAGAAATTATTTTTCAGAAAAAAAGAAAAAGAAAAAGAAAAAGAAAAAGAAAAAGGTTAACAACTTCAATGTTAACCAAGTCCAAGATCAAGCTAACTTGCTTTCCTGAGAAGAATGATATTTAGGTAACGGTCAATGCTACCAACTAACAAAGCATAATTATATAAAATATCAAGGAAGTTTCCAAGCAAAATATCTAAATTAACCTTCACATCATCCATACATTTTAAATTAGATAAACACTTCTAGAAGGGTAACGCAGTCATTTCCATATGGGTTTGTTCAAACACTGAAAAGAGAATTATAAGGCAAACTAAAGAAGAATGCTTTATTGCCTTTTGTTATCGGAAAAAGAGGCTTTTGAATCATTGTTTCATCCATCCAGAAACTTACTGGTGGCAAGCACGATGAGAGAGAGAGAGAGAGGAAATCCCTTTCCCAAGTAAAAGTTAAGAGCAAATAACAAGAATAGAGAACTTCCTTGAAAAAATGGCGGAAAGAGAAGCAACTTAACAATTTCCTTTCCTCCCCATTTCCAGTACGAAAACGTGCTCCCTAAGTTCATTTTCGTCTCTCTCCCTCTCTCTCTCTCCCTATATATATATATACACACACTACATATGTAGCATACTCCTCCATTCTAACATTCACGACTCAAATAGCAAGAATCTTGAAACAAAAACTCAACGCTGTCATACGCATCTCAAAGACAACTGATTCAATTGAAAGAACCGATTGGTTAGCAAGCAAATTCAATCCAGTACCATGGATCTTGGGCAACACCAAGAAGGCGAAGGAAGTGTCCACTTGCAGATTGTTGAGCTGAAATCAAGGCTCAGCGAAACCGGCAGTGCAGGTCCAACCATTTTTGAACCCCAGACTAGTATTGAGAAGAGAGACAGCAGCAATGCAAATTCTGTTTCTCCAACAACGTCACCAGTAGTCAGAGCACCTGAAAAGAAGCTGACCCTCTTTGCTCTCCGGCTCGCGGTGTTGGAGAAAGCAGCAACCAGCCTAGGAACTCTTGGGTTCATCTGGGCAACAGTCGTTCTTCTTGGTGGGTTTGCTATTACTCTCGACAAAACAGACTTCTGGTTCATCACCGTTATACTTTTAATTGAGGGAACTCGAATATTCAGTAGAAGCCATGAGCTTGAATGGCAACATCAAGCCACGTGGTCAATCGCGGATGCTGGAATCAACAGCTTCCGGGCAATAAGGTCCAGCTCACATTTCATCATTCAAGCTGTAAAGAAAATTTTCCGACCTATCGATACAGTTCGGAAGCAAAGCCGCCACAGCAGAGATAGTACAGAGAGTGCACACCTTGCGAGCCGCAGAAACTGGGATCAAAGAAAGGTGCCAACTAGAGCATGGATAAGTTCAGATGTTCCTCTTCTGCCATATGCTCAATGGGTTTTCCTCTCAAGAAATGTCAGTAAACTTCTCTACTGGCTCCAGCTTGCATCGGCAACAGCCTGTGTGGTTCTCTCATTAATGAAGCTCATCAAGCATAATTATGGTGAAGTAGCAAAAGGAGATACTGACAAGAGAAACCGCAGGTCTGCTCTTACTATTTTCTATGCCTTGGCCTTGGCGGAAGCTTTGTTGTTTCTCTTGGAGAAAGCCTACTGGGAGTGGAATGTCATCTACTGTAAATTGTTGGATGAGGTGAACAAGGAGTGTGAGCTGGGACCTTCAGGTATGGTTTCTATTAGAAGGTTCTTCTACGATGCTTATTCGAGATGTGTCAACGGGAGCATTTTTGATGGCCTAAAAATGGATATGGTTTCATTTGCCATGGATCTCTTGGACTCAAATTCCCCTGATGAGCAGCTCATTGGAGCTCGGATTCTTCGAAAATTTGCACTAAGTGACAGGTTTTTTGACGACACCCTCCAAAAGATTGGTGTAAATTTATCGGTGATGGAAAGGTTAATAGAGATATTGAATTGGAAAGATCAAAAAGAACAAGAGATCAGGGAGTCAGCTGCAGATATCTTGTCAGAATTAGCCGGTAAGAAGCAAAATTCCCTCCGGGTTGCCGGAATACCTGGCGCTATGGAATCAATATCATCTCTGCTCCATAATAATAGGAGCTCTAGCAGTGCAGCTGATGAAATCCGTGAAAAGAATATAGTCTGTGACCATGAGAATTATGCTTTCTGGACATTCAATCATTTGGGACTTCTTATTCTGAAGAAACTTGCCCGTGATCATGATAACTGTGGGAAGATTGGAAATACAAGGGGCCTCCTACCAAAAATTATAGATTTTACGTATGCAGGGGAGAGGTTGTTGAAGGATGAAACAGCCTCAGAATCTCAGATTATGACGGTAAAATACTCTCTGCAGGTGGTGAAGATGCTGGCAAGTACAACAGGCACCACTGGTAAACAGCTCCGAGGAGAGATATTGGAAGTAGTTTTCACAATTAGTAACATCAGAGACATTTTAAGGTATGGAGAGAAACGCCCAATGCTACAGAAGCTGGGCATAGAAATCTTAACCAGTTTGGCATTGGAAGAGGATGCAAAGGAGATGATTGGTGGCACAGGTGGAATTCTTAAGGAATTGTTCAACATTTTCTTTGAACAGGTGATACCTGAAACTCAAAATCATGTAAGAATTGCAGCTGGAGAAGCACTAGCAATGCTGACATTAGAAAGCAAGACCAATTCTCATCGCCTCTTGAAATTGAAGGTAACTGAAAAGCTTGTTGAAGCATTGGAGGTTCCACTGCTTCGCATAAATGCAGCAAGAATTTTAAGAAACTTGTGCACCTACAGTGGAGCAGAATGCTTTGTGCAACTAAGAGGGGTCATTGCTGCAGCGCCTACTGTAAGTTCTCTATTGTAGTCACAATTTTTCATTTTATATAGCATAGCAGGATTCTATATGTCATAACAATCACCAGAAGTTAGAATTGCTTTCTCTTCATAACTAAACTACATCATACTTGAATAGTAATATCAAAATTTCTCCCTTACAGGTGCTTAAAGCAATCATGTCAGAAGGAAACAAATTGCAGGAAGTGATGATTGGACTTGCAGCACATGTTTTCAAATTCATGACATCTCAAGAGTCGGGCATAGTTTTCGAGAGGGCTGGAATAAAAGAGGCCGAATTAGCTAGTGCACTAGTTCAGATTCTACAAAAATATCAGTGCCCACCAATCAGGATTCCAAGAATAAGGAGGTTTGTCATAGAGTTGGCAATTTGGATGATGAGAGATAAGGAGACAAACATTCAAATTTTCAAGGATCTTGGAATGGAGAAGGAGCTGGAGTGTGTCACAGAGACCACATCAGAGCTTGAAAGCTTTGATATTTTCTCTGGTATTGTTGGACTGAATCGGCACAGAACAACAATTCACTCACTAGTTGACATTGCGATGAAGTTACTGGGAGAGGAGTAAAATACAGAATGCAGTACTAGTATTGCAAAATCAAAATTCCAAAATGAAGCAATCTTGCAAACAAAACACATAATCTTGTAAATACAGATGCCTAAATTATTAGAGGAGATTCTTTTTATTTGATGTAATAAATAAGTACAAGTATGTTATATTATACCAATGATTTTATTTAGGAAAAAAAAAAAAAAAAATCGATCTATTGAGGATCTATAAATAATCTCACACTTTGTTGCAATATTGTCATTATCTTTAGTTGTTGATCATTGAAGCAAATTTGGCATTTCACCAGGCAACTAGGCTGATTTCAATGAACATGATAAGGATGGGGAGGTGCTAACCTAAGGTTCACCACAGAAGGCAAAGCTTGACCTGACAGCTAATGGCTCCAGGTTATTCTTGGATTAGGCTCGGCATGTCATAAGCCATTAGTGATCACAAGTCATCTAAAACAAAGTCAAGCCAGTCATAATTTCTTTTTTTGAATCCACTGTATTTCATCAACCTAAACTCATGAAAATGCAAATTTTCCTATTAAAAGACAAACTCAATTTGAAGCAAAAAGCTAGTAAGTAATTTCATCATTCACATCCTGTCAATGGTCATAATTGCTAGATCAAGTAATAGGTTTATTCCCACCTGATAGAAGAATGACACATTCAATTTGAAGAAACGATTTCATTATGTGCAACCATACAAAAGCAATGTGACTAAATTAATTAATGCTAGCATTAGAAAACCTCTAACATCCTAATATGAACAACTGACATTGCTTAAGTTCCCAACACCATCTTGAGCAGTTCTGCACTAGCAACAGAATGCATATTTCAGAAATGAACTTCTTTCTCCACCCTTCCGAATAAATCAACTTTTTAGTTAGTAACTTATCTAGCAATGGTTGAAATACGCTTAGAATCGTAGTGGGCCTAAGATGGTAGAGCAGATATAACTCAGAAAAGGGAACACACTACCCGAACACCAACCATTACATGTCACCGCTAACTAAATTGCACTTGTATGTATGAACTATCAAGGGGCAATCTTGGCCTCTCTACGTCTTTCCACATTTAACCAGACACGAATATAATTTAAAAGAACTGTTGCCAGCATCTCAGCTAATTACCTTAAAAAATACCCCTTCATCAATCCCTGACTTCTTCTCTTAAGAAATCTTCACTCTGTTAAACTAGTAATCAACAGCAAACTCTGAGATTCTCCCCTCCCCTAATCTAACTCTGAGTTTAAAACTATTATAATTGCATAACATTGAAAACATCAATAGAAAGAATGAAATATGGTAGCCTCTGAAACTGGAAGTTTATGTGGAAGCCTTGAGACTTCATTTTTAGAGTTGGGCTTGGATGGGATCAAAAGTTTGAATATATAAAGCCTTGAAAAAGAAACTTAGCATGAATTAGGAGTTTCAAATTGAAAAAGATATTCATTATACACAACAAAGAATAAGAGAATGAAGATATCCTTAATAGAAAACTAACATCAAAGTCATTAACCCCATTCTAATTTAAGCATCTGCTCTTCAGGTCATTCAGCTTTGTCTGTGCATCAAACCCGATGTTGCAGATACCATTCAATATTAAATTATTAATCAATATGATTTCTTATTAAAAATTTCAGGTTTAGGTATGTTAAATAGTTAATATGCCTCATTTTCTATCAATTCAAATGTCATGGATATGTTTCCATATTTCATCACTATCTTGTGTGTTCAAATTTCATGCAGAATGTATCAAAAGAAGAAATTATGCAGGGGCTATCTGACAACCACCAAAAAGAATGTGCAAACCCCAGAAAGAATTCTCTCCCCCACCCCCCAACCAAAATCATAACATGAATATTAAGCGAAAATAAATGCATTTGCAAGTGCGAATAGCATCCTAAAAGTTAGATATATCCAGATTATATTTTATTAATCTCTCAATCCACCATAAAATAATTACCTATATAATCAAAAAAAAAAAAAAAAAAAAAACAAACAATTGAATTATAGAAGTAGCACATTTCCATTAATTTAGTTACTAAGAAAGTTTTTTAAAAAATGCACATACTTTATTAATGCAAAGACTTCCCAATTAATAAAAAACTTCAGTCATGGATCAGAGTCATGAACAAAAACAATCAACTAACATCACAAATCAAAGCTTGAGTGAGCAATTAACAAGAGTGAACTCTCAGTTGATGAAATGAAGAATGATTTTTTTGGCGAGAAAAATAAAATCAGATAACATCATCAATTAACAACAAAATCATGAGACTACATACAATTGATGACCGAATTACATAGAAAAAATGTCAAAGTTGCTGGTTTGCTTGAAACTCACATTCACGAGGGATCGAAGTCCAAGTCTCTTGCATTTCCAAACAGTAAATCTGAAAGGAGGAATGGGTTCCAATTTTGTGCTAAACTGCCGGAGTAGATCGGAGAGACGACCGATGGAATGTGCTTTGGACTACGATCTGATTGCAGACGGTAAGCCATGGAATTGATCCATGAGAGACCAAATTGAGATAGAACCAGAGGGTTTTACGAGCCCTGCGAAGGGTTTAGAGAATTGCTTTTATACAGTACTTTATTATTATTTTTAATTAGGGATAGTTTCACTGATTTGTTGCCCCTAATTACCTAATCAAAAATTTATGATGCCTTATTTACACAGTGAAGAAGTGAGAACTCACTTCTTTAGTTGCTGCATAAATATATCAATTAAAAAAATCCAAAAAAATAAATATACCAATTAAAAAAATACAAGCTTGATAATTTATTGTTACAAAACGTTGTGTACACACAAATTTTGTAATCTCTGCAAATAGAAACAAAATTGGGAGCAAAATAATAATTTTATTAATAAATAACTGTGGGGTAC
>JAOTQH010000001.1:960816-974718 GCA_025631255.1 Cornus kousa | reverse complement strand
ATTGTTTATATTCTTTATATATATTTCTTTTTTTTTTTTTTTTTTGGGTAAGTGGAAATTCATCCTATATATATATATATATATATATATATATAATTTTATGTGTACATAACTTTAATCATATCTCCTAATTCATACCAATATAACCTTGTAAATGTGAAAACTTTCCATGAAAATATATATACGGATACAATACACACGGGAGAGGGAGATCATGATAAGACTAAATGACTACTTCAGTAAATTACTAGCAATTATTATTTTTATTTATAAAACAAGTATAATTAATTAAGCCAAAATATTGATGATCATCTCAAGGCATGCACCATAGCAAAGACTATTTATATATTCTCGAGTTTAATTATATTTTTTCGTTTTGAGACTAACCTTTGATTGCCCCATTTTTTACAATATTAAATCTTTTTAATTATTTGTATAAGTTATTTTTATTATATATATGAAAGTTGCAGTAATATGGTTCAAAGTTAAATGAAAGATCTTGTTTTTCTAAAATTTTTAAATAATAAATTATTTTAAGAAAATATTTGATTTAAGGGAAATAATATTTAGTATTTTGGAATAATTGTTTGAAGGAAATTTTGGACATAAACAATAATTATTGATACATATATAATTATTTTACTTAATTCAACCAAAGTGAATAGACCATTTTATTTAAGGTTCCTAACTCGTAAGTGTAGTTTCCCAATAAAAAACCAAATATTTACTTTCCATGTATATATACATAAATACATAATGTAACATATTTTATGTCCGGAGTTTTTTTTTTTACTTTTTTTGTGAAAGCGGATTTTTTGAACGACCTCGTTTTGGATTTCAGAAGAATAAAACGACTGCGTTTAATTGAACTCAAGAAGTTCAGGTGCTTTCCTCATATATCTCCTTTACTAACCAGAGCATACCAAGTCGCAGAAGCTATGCCCGGTGGTTGCAGCATCAGAGCTCTCTGGATCCTCAACAATCACGACGTCGTTGTCTTCTCCAGGTAATACATACACATACCTATATATATAAATCTCATATATGTATATGAAAATTCTACGATTCGCTTAAATCCTAGGGTTTTCGCACATAGTTCTCGCTTGATTTCTTTAGTGCATTATTGTCATTCTTCTAGTAGTAGATCTATTTTCATTCAGATCTGGTAAATATATGTATGCATATGCATATATTAGATTTTGATATATATAAATTGTTGCTTTTGTAATGAAAATATTTAGGAGGTTTCCGGTAGTTGAGAGGCGGTGGCGTGCAGCTTGCAAGAGGGAGAACGAGAGCACCACCGATGATAATTTTAAGTACACTGTGTTGCCCATACTTCCGACTGATTCAGAATTAGCTGCTGCATTTGTGGACCGCAAAAAGAGGTCAATTTTAACACAATTATTTTGCTTATATATAGATATATATCTTTTTGATTCAATATACCAATGATTGTACACTCAAACATGTAATGATATGTGCAAGGGCAACTCAATCCTTTTAATCATATGTGTATAATAAGGTTTTGAATCTCTTGATTTCACTTGGATAGTTCAAATTGGGATAAATATTGATGTTAGAGTGATGTACTGATGAGGGGCACTGTAATTCATCTGGAAGAAATAAACTATTTCATATTCTTATTAGTTCCAGAGCTGGTTGTCTTTGCATCTTTCTGATAATGATTGAAGCTCTTTTATATGAGATGATAGATTTTCCTGAAGGTGACATTGGCTTTATATATGTGTAAGATGTATATACTTGTATATTTTCTTGGAATTGCCATGAGTTACGGCAAACACATGTTTTCATGTATAAAATTTTGTAGGTTATAGTATACTTCTGCTGAGGCTTTCATTTTCAAGGTGATGTGGCATTTGTGATGTATTTCTTATTAAATGCCCATTCAAATGTAGTTCATTTTACTGTTTGGCATATGGTGAGACATACACAATTTTTAATAGAGTTATGTCGCTAATCGCTACCATTTTTTTTTTTGGTTTATCCACCTGCATAGTGTGGTTTATGCCCTCTTTTGATTGTAATATGGAAGATTGAGACCCTGCTATTCTGTTTTGTAATTAAACTTGATTGCTGAAATGACATATTCGTGAGTTTCTCCATTTTTTTTTCCCCCTTTTTAAAACAAGGCACAAAAGATGGGGAGAAGAATATATATATAAATAAATTTGCTAAGTTAAGGAAGAGGAAAACTAGAGATTTTAGCCATATTAAATGTTTTAAGAGTGAAAATTCATGGGTTTCAGTAAAAGGCCATGAAATTAAAGAGAGGTGAAAAAGTTATTTTGAGAAATTGCTAAATGCAAACACTATAGGAAGTCCCCAAAAATGAGCATCTTTGCGCGGACTCTTATCAGCCTTCACCTTTTTCGCCTATGTTGGTGTAGTTACTGTAGCTTTGCCTAGGCTTAGAAGAATATGTTAGCGAGAACATATTTTGCTATAGGGTCAAGGAGTGCGAGGTTGGGAATGCTTTAAGGAAGATGAAACCAGGGAGAGCTTTAGGACCCGATAGCATTCATATTGAGGTGTGGAAGTGTCTAGGAGAAGTTGGCTCGTCTTGGATAACAAAATTGTTTAATAAGATAATAACATCTATGAGCATGCCGGTAAGTGGCGCCAAAGTATTCTAGTACCTATATATAAAAATGAGGGGGCAAAGTTGTAATAATTATCGTCGTTTGAATTGATGATCCCCACTATGAAACTTTGGGAAAGTGTGATTGATCAACACCTAAGGCGAGAGGCGGAAGTGTCGGAAAGTCAATTTGGATTCATGTCGGGTAGGTCAGCGATAGAGGCTATTTACTTATTGAGGAGACTAATGGAAACATATAGAGAGAAGAAGAAAGATCTCCATTTGGTTTTATTGATTTGGAGAAAGCCTATGATATGGTACCTAGGGACCTAATATGGAGGGTTTTAGAAAAGAAAAAAGTCACAAAGGGTTACATTGACACAATAAAGGACATGTATGATGGTTGTGTGACTATAGTTAGAACTGCAAAGGAAACAAGTGAATTCCCAATGATTGTAGTCTTACACCAAGGGTCGACATTGAGTCCATACTTTTTTGCCTTGGTTTGGATGAGTTGATAAGACACATCCAAGATTAGATTCCGTGGTGTATGTTATTTGCTGATGATATTGTTTTAGTTGATGAGACTAGAGAAAGAGTTAATGCTAAATTGCAAGTTTGGAGAGAAGCTTTAGAACTAAAAGGGTTTAAGATAAGTCGTGTTACGACAAACGTAGCAAACCCAAGTAACAATCACGAAACATGACAGAAAAGTAAACACACCACACACAAAGAATACAAAGATTTATACGTGGTTCGACAAAGCCTACCTCCAGGGTGGAGATCCGGCGAAAGTCTTCACTATGTGTAAAATCGGAGATTACAAGTTTCAGCCCCCCACTCTATTTTTGTACGATTTTCAGTGTCTCTCTCTCTATCCACTCCAAACCCTAAACGCCGTTATATATCGGGCTACAAGAGAGTACTAATTAGGGTCTACGACCCACAAGCAAAAACGGGTCAAAAAGTTTTCCAAACTTCGGATTGAAAGCGGGTTGCAATGCGACCTGTCACCATATTCGGGCCACCACATCACAAGCCAAAATAAAACTGATTATATGGAGTGTAACTTTAGTAGATTTACAAACATAGATGAGGATGTAGTGAGGATTGAGAATCAAGAGATACAAAAAAGTGGACATTTTCGTTATTTAGGCTCAATTATTCTTAAATGAGGGAAAAATAGGAGATGATGTTAAACATATAATCAAGACAGGATGGGTTAAATGAAGGAGTGCATTTAGTATATTATGTGATAGACGTGTCCCTTTACAATTGAAAGGAAATTTTTATAGAACAACTATTACACCAGCCATACTTTGTGATATTGAATGTTGTGTAGGTAGGAAACATTGCATAAAGTGAGCGTGGCTGAAATGCGAATGTTGAGATAGATGTATGGTAAGACTAAAAATGATAGAATTAGAAATGATCACATTTGGGAGATGGTTGGAGTAGCACCAATAGGAGATAAAATATGTTAAGATGGTTTGGACATATGCAAAGAAAAGTGACATAGTCCGCATTCAGGGTAAATTGGTAAGACTAGGGGAAGAGGAAGACAAAGACCAAAGTTACCGTAGGTAAAGTTAGTAAAAATAGATATGATAGCATGTGGTTTGACCAAGGTTATGGCCTTTAAATAGAGTGGAATAGAAACATGGGATTCACGTAGCCGACCCCAAATAATTGGGAAATGGCTTGGTTGTTGGTGGTGGTGGTGGGTGCATCTTCTCAAAAGTTGCATTTTGTTTAAAGTAAATGTTCTCGAGGATAGCATGAACTATTTTCGTTGTTTACGTAGCTGTATGATGTGAACATGGTGTTGTGGTCAATATTCTGTATGTGTTGATCCAAGATATCACAATTTTTTTTTTCTTTTCATTTTGCTATCTATTTTGTTTAATGAATGACACTTCTTTTCTCTCTCACACACAGAGAGAGACATAAATAGATGATCATATTTACTGATTTAATTGTATCTGTGTAGGGAGGGATCTGCTCGTGGTTTTGGTATACGTGTAACTCAGTCAGCTGAAGGCTCAGATTCATGGGTTGATGATCCAATTACACGCCACATTATAAGCCTTTATATCAAGAAAGAAGAGGAAGGAGAGAATCATTTGCTATGGCCATTAACTTTGCACATAAAAGGCCTTTATTGCATCCTTGTATTGCCTTTGGTCGAGCCCCGCCATTTAAAAGCATATGCAAGAATTTTTAAACAATCTGATTGCGGAAATGCTATTGGAGAGGATGGAAATGTATCTTCCCTCCTGCTTGATCTTCCATCCATCACAGGGTATGGTAAGTTACATAATATGTTTTTTCATAAAGCAGAACATAACAGAACAATTTTTCTTGCTTTGTGGCGCATCACCCCCCCTCCCCTTTTCAGATGCATCTTAGATTGATGCTTAAACTTCAGCCTTGGTCAAGAAAACCTAGCTTCAGTTTCATACTGATCTTGTCATCATTCTGTCATTCTATATGTACACACATGACATAACAATTAACACATAAACACAAATTTCCCTGCTTTTGGTCATCTTCTTTGAGTTTTAATTCCTTAGATTAATTTTCAAGGCATCTTATGAATTTACAAATGAAAATTCTAAAGCAAATGTTCTGATTCTGATCTTTTGCTGCTTTTGTTGTATGTCATTATGTCTACATATTTAAATGTATCATATGAAACTTCTTTTGCTCAGTTATTATTCTTTGAACTGTACTGTGCATGGTAGTATGGTACAGCTGTCATACTTTTTTCCCCAATTTATATTCTTGATTTTTGCAACATCTAGGAAGATTTAAATTTTTTCTGAAAATTTGTTCACTTCATTACCTTTTCAAATGAAGATTTTTAATCTTCTTAGGAATGTCTATTGGGAGTTGTTGGTGTGGAGTTTAGGTTTCTTCTGGTTTATGATCTTGCTGAGTTTCAGTTGAGAGCTAGAAGCCTTTTTTTTTTTTTTTTGCCACGGAACAGTTTTACATATGTAGGAACTGCAAAATTATGTACCGTATCCCCTTTAAAAGTTTTGTTGCTTCTGTTCAGAACTATATTAATGTGTCTCATTAATTCTTGGAAGTCAATAAGAGATATCCCTAATCCTGGACTTTTGGCTTCTACCCTATATGTATATCTACTGCATTTGGTCTGTTATCTCTTGGTTCAGAAAAGAATTTATGCTGCATGGATTAGGTAGCTAAGATGCTTCTGCTTTTGGGCCTGACAAAACCCATCGCCTTGGGCACATTAAATCTGGCTCCTCCCTAACCACCCCCCCACCCCCGCCCAAAAAAAAAAAAAAAAAAAAAAATCTCCTTCTCTCCTGCATTTGCAAACTGCAATTACATTATAAGGAAAACGTAATTTGGTTTAGTCTTGTATGCTTTAGCTAGACATTTTGGTTGCAAATTGTGGTACCTGCAGCTTTTTCCCCCTTTCTTTCCAAATTCACTCTTGCTATTAGAAAGGAGTGGTAACTATATTCTGTTCTAACTCACCAGGCACCAATATCACCAATGCAAAGACTAAATGTAAAAAGAATATATATATTTGAATATATAACAAAGATGCAAAGAAATGCATACAGATGAACTTTTTGGGGTTTGCCATTGGTATCTCAGATGCTGGTTTAGATCACATCATTTACATCAGTGAGGAGTTAAATCTTATATATACTTGGAATTCTATATATTTTGTTACAACTGTGACGTGTCTAGGTTGGTGACTGACATGTGAAGAGTTGGAGAATGAGCTGCCTTTGGCATAAGGCTACGAAGATTTTAATGCTACTCTGTTTTTCTGTTGTGTGCATTTGGAGTGAGAGAGAGAGGTGAGCTTTTGAATGGTTGGAGCTTCCAATCCGTTGATTGAAGTAATTTTCATTGAGATCTTTAGTCTTTTAGATTCTGGACCCCCTTTTTTGTTGATTCTTTGATGGAGTTTTTAGCTGATGTTAGCTTTTGTTAGCTTTTGTATACCTTGTGTGTACATGGGTTGTGGCCCCCTTTTTTGGCGCCTTAGGTGAATGTTTACTAGTAAAAGGTTAACTGAACCTTGCATCTGGTTCAAATTTTCTTCTGGTTTTTTGTTGGGTTCTGATCTTTTACGAATCAGATGTGATTTTGATTTCCGTAGTTTCTCTCTCTCTCTCTCTCTTCCCTTTTCTTTTCTTTTCTTTTCTTTTTCTTTTTCTTTCTTTCTTTTTTTTTTATTTTTTTATTTTTATTTTTTAAAGTTTTGATCTGTAGTTGTCGGATATACATTCTGATTGCTTTAAGAACAGTTCACTTGTTTTGTTTATTCCTCTGGATCTCTTTTAGTTTTGATTGTCTTTAACATCATTGATTTATAATTGCCTACATAACCATATATGTCGGACTGAATTTGGCACTCTTTATGTAGTTGGAGAACCCTTTGAATGTAAGCCCCATTTTCTCTTTGAATTCAGTGGAGTCCAATCTCCCTCACTCTCTCGCGCGTGCGCATGTGCCTAGAGTGAACTTTTCTGATAAACCTTTTTATGAAGAAAAGATGGCTGGCTTTGCCTTATGTATTCTCATTAATCAGTATGTATATGATGTACATCATAGACACTTAGCTGTTCGTTTTTCCATGCACAGGGCATTTATGGTTGCACATACGCTAGGTGACATTATAACAGGCGATATTCCAGAACCTGAAGTACTTGTAAGTGTTTCTCCATCGGTAGGAGGCTTGTTGGATTCTTTAACTGGCAGTATAGGGATTTCAGGTATTTCTGCAAGAGCAAAGCCTGTAGCAGCACCAGTTGCGGCATCCACCATTGCAAGCACTGCTGTAAGTGGAGCTGTTACATCAGATGCTCCAAAGATTGGTTTGAGGTCCCTGGACAAAGATACACTTCGAACTTTCATTAGTAGCTCAATGCCCTTTGGTTGGTACTTTTTATTATGGTATTTCTCATCTCAAGTTTCTTATAGAGTTTCTTTTGTTGATCAACTTCATTTATCTAATGTCTATTTATCTTTTATTTCCTTGTTTGTTTTACATATAGGTACACCGTTGGATCTCAACTATACCAATATTTCCGCTATTAAGGTGAATGGCTTTACTTCATCAGATTTGCCTCCAGCAGACCGGAAGCAACCTGCATGGAAACCTTACCTCTACAGAGGAAAGCAAAGAGTGCTTTTTACTATTATTGAGACAGTTCATGCTGCGATGTATGACCGCGATGAAATTCCAGATAGTATATCAATTTCTGGTCAAGTGAATTGTAGAGCAGAATTAGAAGGATTGCCTGATGTTTCATTTCCCTTGACCGGTCTGGACTCTGCTTGCATTGAAGTTCTATCATTTCATCCTTGTGCTCAAGTTCCAGAGCAAGGTGTGGATAAGCAATCTGTGATGTTTTCACCACCATTAGGTAATTTTGTATTAATGCGTTACCAGGCAATTTGTGGCACTGGACCTCCCATAAAGGGATTTTATCAGCTGTCGATGGTCTCAGAAAATGAAGGGGCATTTTTATTCAAGTTGCACCTGATGGAAGGATATAAATCTCCTCTAACAATGGAGTTCTGTTCCCTGACTATGCCTTTTCCTAGGAGAAGGGTGGTGTCGTTTGATGGGACACCTTCTATTGGGACAGTTTCTACTACCGAGCACTCAGTTGAATGGAAAATTATAACAAGTGGGAGGGGTGTTTCTGGGAAGAGCATTGAAGCAACTTTCCCTGGAACAGTTAGGTTTGCGCCTTGGCAAACTCAAAGACTTCCCTCCTCTGTGTCAGTCTTGGGAAGAATAGCTGATGAAGATAGTGACGATGTCGATTCAGAGTCAGCTAATAATATTGTAAATATAGATGAATTCTTAATGGAAAAAATGAACAAGGACCTTCAATCAGTTGATCTAGAGGAGCCATTTTGCTGGCAGGCATACAATTATGCTAAAGTATGTATTCTCTCCATTATTTCAACCTCTAATTGGAGCTATTCATGAATTCTTGAAATCACCTAGATCTATACATTTGGTTTTCTACTAATATGCTGGTGTTTTTGTTTGGGTCTTGAATATGTCATGGTTGGTTATTGTAGATTACCTCAATACCAAGTTTAATCTGTTCTCTATACTATTGTTTATTTTTAAATTTGTTGAAACAAACTCTTGTTAGACCTTGTAGTTGCAAAGGAGACTGTTGTGTTTACATTTGGATTTTGGCTTTTAAGTGGACTGCGTTTATAGTTGCCCGAAAAAATGGAGGTCTTCACTGTTGTTGAGGGAAGTTGTCTTTGATTGTCAGAACTTCAGTACACAATTCAGAATGAAATTTTGTCCATTGAAAAGAGGGGGGAATTTTGCTAGAGAAGCATTTAACTTCTATCTAGAAACTACAAAAAAATGACTTCAGAAAAGGTTACTGATATATAAGGCTATGAATTAAAATGTAATTCATGTCAGCTTATATCTACCTTGACCAAATGACAAAGGATGAAATGGAATTGATACTTTACATTTATTTTGGTGATGGAACTGCAGTTTAGTTTGGTTCGGATAATTGAAGAAATGGTTTTCAAAACATTATTTCTGATTCATATCTACAGGTATCTTTCAAGATGGTGGGGACATCTTTATCTGGAATGACTATTGATCCTAAATCTGTAAGTCCATGAATTCCTGTTTTCCTATTATGAATGTGTTACATTTCTTTCTCTCCCTCTCTCTCTCTCTCTATATATATATATATTTATATTTCTATTTATTCATTTATTTATATGTAACAGTACATGTTTATTATCTTGTTATGATTCTTCTGAAGCAGTTAAGATAGATTCCTGGACTTCCAGTTGAAAAGCAATACAAGATTTGATATATATATATTTTTTTCTTTTCTCAGTTCTGTTTCTCAGTTCTGTTTTTTCGTTGATATTGTTTATGTGAAGATGGAAAAAGGATAGCTGGATAAGGACTTAAATTGCCAGCTTCTGTCTTTTGGACATCTGCTTTTTTGTTTTCTATTGGTTGTTAGCTTCTTTCAGCATGTTTCCTGATCTAAGCTCCAAAATCTTAACACGGTTAAATGCAGTGGGTATAAGTGTATAAGAGCACCTCTCAAAACTAGCTTTTTGTTGTTATATCCTATTTGAACTGCTCAATATACGCTAGGTTGCTAGCTTCCTTATAGTTTGTGCTGTATGCAGGTAAGCATCTTTCCAGCTGTTAAGGCACCTGTGGAGTTCTCAACTCAGGTAGTATTGTCTTTTGTTCAAATTTTCTTTATTATCAATTAGATTTTCTGTCTCAAGGTTTTTGTCATACTATAGAGAAGCATATATTATTTCTGAAAACCCTCTCAATGGGTTATTGTAGACAGCAAACCTCCTTATAATCAATCTTTTGTAGATTAATAACCGCTATTATAGTCATTTCTTGAAGTCTTGGAGCAAGTAATCGTTGCTGGAGACATTTTTGCGCTACACGCAACCTGCGTTGCAGCCACGCAACAGGGACCTCTAATTTTTGCATGTCATCTAAGAGGAGTGTAGCATCTTGCACAAGTGTTAGATCAGTCGCGTCTTGCTCAACCTCTACAAATATCTCCAATACTCGGCCAATGCATAAGTACATTGACTGACGCATGAGGGGGTGACGCGAGGACAGGAACTGTGACACCTCCGGATGACATGCGAGGGCGGTTTCCAGAAGGGGTACATAGGCTTGAGGGAACCCTGATAGACCCATCCACTCAACCTCTGTGCGATTCTCAGTTTGTCTGCTTTCAACTGTTGTCTGACGAGCATTTGCCTGATCAACCGTTTCCTCTTGACCACCCTCCTGAACAACTGCTGCTCCTCGAGCACTGTCCTGAACAACTGTTGCTCCTCGATCACTTTCTGGTTCAACAGTTGCTCCTCGAGTACTTTCCTGTTCAACTGATGTTCCTCGCGCACTCCTCTGTTCAACAATTGTTTCTTGACCTCCCTCTTCGCTACCTAGTACCTCAGTGTTTTGAGAACTTAGTTCATGGCTCATGGTAGCATTCACTACAACTGTCTCCTCCTCACCACTTCTGCAAGGATTCAACGGGTCTTGCGATATTACAGGAGCACCTTCTTGCCCCACATTAACAGGGGCCTCGGCCTCTGCTACAGACTCCCCTCGCCCATAATTCTGAATAACTTCCTGTGCATCATCCGTTCTTTCCCTGGGAGTAGGCTCAGTTTCTTCATGAGAACTAGAGTGCTGCATCTGTTCTTGCGCGGAAGGGACAAACAATACAATAGCAGTCTCCAAATTTGGGCTGGCCTGTCCCTCCTCATGCCCTTCTGTTTCATTCATAGAGATGCCAGAACTCGCAGTTGCCTCTGTCCTGTGCCCGTTATCACGTGTCGCGGAGGCACTCTCTTCTGCAGGTCTAACTCGTTCCTCTGCTCCCTCGCGATTGGTTTCGAATGAAGGAATATAGCCTTCCATCATTTTAGCCACCGCTGCCGCGTGTGTACGAACGGGCACGTCTCGCACGGTAACGAGGGGAGAGACATTCAGAGCTCGGGAGTCCAGGTCATCCTCCACAGACCTCGCCGCTGTATCTTCCTGTTGATTACACCAGGTAGAGGAGTTTATGCCTAAGGCTCCCTCAAAATCAAAAGCAGGCAAGAATGGAAATTCACTGTCAGAAGCTAATACCTCGCCCGAGCTTATGTCATGAATCGTACTCTCTATTCCATTACCACGCACTTTTTGAAGCCTCCTCGCTCCACCTCGACTTGAACCAAATACAGCTCCCATTGAGCCATGCTCTCCAACAAGAGTTTGTCCCTCGAGCCCCTCACTTGAAGAATCTGTATCTACGTCTGAGCTAGACGAGGGTTCATCTCTCAGAGGGACTCTACTCTTTGAGGTGCTTGTGCGAGCAACCTTTGACAATCGAGGTCCAGAACTCCTTTCTTCTCGAGGGATAGGATTCGCAGCACCTTCTGAAGCACTGCACACTGCAGCCTTTTTGCGTGGTGGTTGAGCGCGTGCAGGGGCTCTAGACTTTCGCCTACGCGAAGGAGCTACGGGCACCTCAGCCTCTGGATTTGAACTTGCTGCTCCTTGCGAGGTCTGTCCTTGTGTGGTGTCAGGAGCGAGCACAGGTACAAAGCTACACAAATCCCCTCTGTCAAATTCCACAGGGGGCCTTAAGGTGGCGTCACCTGCATAAATTGGTTTTGCCTTCGCCTTTCGAGGGGCCAATGAGCAAAAATCTTTCCAGCTCGCAATTTCTATAGCCCAAAGCGAGCGAGCCAATTCTGTACATCTGGGCACTCTGTGCCTGCCTGGCAGGAATAGAGCGCCAACCCCATCTCGCAGTAATCCTGTGTGTTCTGCCACGAATCTGGCAAAACTGCCATCATAAGAGTCCTCGCCCCCTGCAAAATGGTACTGCGAGGGGACTCCCTTATCATACCCAAACTGAAGGGGTACTCGCCGGGGATTATAAGTCTTTAATAGCTTTCCACCTTCCCATAGACAAGGCAGATAGCCTGGCATGGTCATCAGCAGAAAGACTAGCACCTCGCTGGCATTCAGTCTGTGTGATCCTGGAGGAATATGTTCATCCCCGTCAAAGTACATAGGCAAAGTCAAAGCTCCAGCGAGGGGCAAGGCATAAGGGCGAGAAATGAACTGAAAGCTCTGATCTAGGGCATACCCTAGCCTTCCTCGAGGAGCACGACCATGCCATCTCATGCCTCGCACTACCGGCTCATCAGTTGCTAAATCTGCAGGACTTGGCGCATACGTCTGAAATCTTTCATAAAGAAACATTTGTACAAAAAGGGTCGAGGCATAACAGCCGTGGGCATAGCGCCCAACAGAGCGAATCATGTCCTCCCCTACCAAATCCAAGCGATGGTAAAGTGTCCCCAGAAACAGGGGTGCGAGTGCCACTTTCACACCACTCGCTAACTTCACTGCGAGGTCTGTGACACGAGATAAAGGAGCATCTTCTGGTGTGCCCTCTAGAACGTATCGCGAAAGCCAGCACACCAGAAAGGCTGCGAGGCATGACGAATGATCAATCCATGGCCCGGGGATCCCCTTTGAACCTTCCTCAGTGAGATCTTTCTTTGACATAGGAAAGTCTTTGAAGTAGTAACGCACCCAGGCACCCAAGGTTGCCTTGCGAGTACCCTTGCCTCGAGTAGCATGGCGAATACCTTGCTTGCCCCACAAAGATCTGAAATCCTTAGTTTTGTCAAAGGATACTTCGAGATCCTGAGATAATGCTTGTTCCTCTGGGGTTAACCTCCATGACCCTGGATTTTGAACACCTTGGAATGGCAACCCCAGCAATTGACTAACATCCTCGAGGGTTGGAGTAAACTCCCCCCAAGCTGTAACAAAGGTATGTGAGCTCGAACTCCAACGCGAGAATAGCTCCCCCAAACCTGCTGCATCGCGAGGTATGTGCAACCGGCGAAACAACTTGATACTTGGCAAAAGGCTCACCTTCTCCAACACTGCCTCGTGCACTGGGTTCTCTAGGATCGCGTCTGTCCATGCCTCCCAACCATGGCAGGGGCTGATGTGGTTCACAAAATTAATGAAAGACAAGGGATAGTCACCTCGCTCAATACCAAATCTGTAAATAGTATCTGCTGGGATCCGCGAAGCCACGCTAATTTCCCCCTCTTCTTCTATCAGCTCCACCACTTCTAATGGTTCTCCGGCAACCACAGCTTGGTTTGCCCGGTACCAAAACAGATCGTTCTTCCCAAAAAATGGTGCTCGTCGCCATTCCGAGTCCGGTGGCACACGTGGAGGAGGACAGTCTTTCTTACTTAATTCCTGTTTCTTGTTACCCATCTCTGAATTGAAGTAATACGCAGAAAGCACTGGCAAATAACGGATTTCTCTTCACCGGCAACAATGGCAACAAGGGTAGTCTGCACTTAACGTTTTTTCACTCAAACAACTTTCACCCTTCGTGCCCTCGATTTGCCCCTTTTAATGGCTGTTTCACCTCGGAAATCACCAAAATCGAAACGGCAGCAGACGGCGCATTAATGCCACGAAATGACTTTTCAGCCTCGTGTCCTTTCATTCTCTTTGAAGCACTTAATGCCCTAGCCACCTAATCTTGCACGCGCACCAATTCAAATATGGATCGTCGCACGTGCAGGGGGACAAAATGTGGGTGTCGTCTATCGCAGCTGACATGGCACGTTGACAAGTCAATCAAATTCCAAACTAGTCCCTCGTGGCAGTTTGAAAAGTCAAAAAGATCTCAGGAAGATAACCTTCGAGCAAGCTAAGTTCTGGT
>JAOTQH010000001.1:941045-957561 GCA_025631255.1 Cornus kousa | reverse complement strand
TTTCATTGTCTATTATTATTCTTTAAGTGTGGAGCTTAAATTTTCTCAGTTATAATTGGCTGAGTAGAATTTTGCACTTACAATAAGGTAAGACTATCTTATGCCCGTGGAACCCTTAGATAGATTTTGGTTTAGAGGATGAGAACTAGAATAAATCCAAAAGCCAAGTATGGGCCTAGTAAGACGGTAAGAGGAACAGTGAAAATATGGGTTTCGAGGGTCTATGAAAATTCGGGTTTCGAGCAATAGACCCTTACCATCACGTTAACGATTTTGATCAAGTCATTAATGCATTCAGCTATCGGTAGCGCCTAACACATTAAATGCTCGTAAAACAATTCTAACACACAACCCCTAACCATGCATGGGCAAAAAAATGGATTAGACCCTCTATACGTGTGTAGGCCCATCATGACCTAATAGGTCAATGATAATAACCAGTATCGCGATTAGAATGATGAATATTAATCACCATTGTGTTAGTCTATAAAAACTGAATTAAATTAAACCTTAAAAGTGATGCTTACCAGAGATTCTTACCTTCAGTTACCATTACTCTGATCTAATCTATCTTCTCACCCAGTTCTGCCTGGCCCTTATATTTGTGATTGATTTCTCTATTTATATTGTGTTACAATAAAGAAAGAACTCTGAATAACAAAAGGAGGTTTCTGAATTTTAATTTGTAAGAATTTTGTTAGACTTGCCAAGAGAAGAAAAATGTTTTTTTTATTATTAATTGGAAAAAAGTTTGATTTCAAAATTTTTTTTTTTTAAAAAATTATTTCAAAAGAACCTAATCAAACAACCCAAAAATCTTATTGGTGAGCCAAATTTGACTGAAATTGGATTAGAGGGGGGGAGGCCAAGGGCAAGTTCAGTGTACAGCAAGCAAAAATTATACTAGATGAATAATGTGACCATTTTCCTTTTTGGGGAACAAAGTAGTATTTATCCAAAATACCTTTTATACCCCTTTTATTAACCATAGTTAATCCTAACATCCATTTTTAGGTAACCCTGGTCACATGGTTTTAACAAACTAAATTGGAAAAAAAGCCCAAAAAAATTAAAATAATAAAATCCACAATTAAAGTTTGCGAGTGAGACGTTCAATGCTATAAAGCATAAAGAATAAAAAGCCAAAAGGACTATCGATTGTCTCTACTTCCTCCGTTGCTTCCGATATTTATCGCCACTTTCATTGCTCTTACCACATAGGTCAAATCGGGTATGTCTCGATCGACCAATTTTCGCTGAAACTCTTTTATTATTATTTTTCGATTCTTTTCTATTGGGGATCTTTTATTTATACACACACAAACACACAGTGATTATGTATTATTATTCTAGGAGTACTATCTTTCATTGATTCTATTTATCTATCTGTTGATTTTGATTCAGTTTACGTAGTTGGATTCACTTGAAGGATAATGGGTCTTATGCAAATACATTGATTATTGATTTATCGTTTATTGGCTCTCTATTTGTTTGATGATAAGTTTGGTTTCTTGATGCAAAAAATAAATTAATATTTCATTGCTTTCGAATCTTGGTTAAGCACAGATATGATTTTAAAGTTATTTTATAATGCAATAATCTGTTACTGGGATCAAACAGTTGATTTGCGTTATTATGAGTGGTTGGATTTTATGATCTGGTTAACAGTTCTTGAAACGCTAAATAATTTTTTTTAGCTTTAGTTTGATAGTCCTGGTTGCATGGAACAATTGTTTTATTAGTTTTGCGTAGATATATGTATATATATATTTGCATTTGTATATGTCCAATTAGATTTTTGTGGATAATTTTGGTGAAGGCATTGAAAGTTAGTATGTTGTGCAGATTAGAGTGGCTTCAATGGTTGCTCAGGCCAGTAGCAGTGGTACTAGTACCAGCCAAGTTTTGCCTTCTATATCTGTTCAAGAAAAAGGAAGTAGGAATAAGAGAAAATTCCAGGTTGATCCACCTTTAGATGACCCAAATAAGAATCTTAATGGGTGCCCAGGTAATGGATTATCGGCTGAGAAATTGGAGATTACTCGGAGTCATGGGCATTCTGGTGGGTGCGATATATGCAGCATTAACCAAAACCATTCTGATACTTTGAAACTTGACATTGGATTGTCCAGTGCAGGTGGGTCATCTGAGTTCCGTGATGCTGATTGGAGTGATCTTACGGAATCCCAGCTTGAAGAACTTGTTTTAAGCAACTTACACACAATTTTCAATAGCGCAATTAAAAAAATTGTTGCTTATGGTTACAGTGAAGAAGATGCTACAAAGGCTGTTTTGAGGTCTGGTCTATGTTATGGGTGTAAAGACACGGTGTCAAATATAGTGGACAATACTTTAGCATTTCTTAGAAATGGTCAAGAAATTGATCCTTCAAGGGATCACTCCTTCGAGGATCTACAGCAGATGGAGAAGTATATATTGGCTGAATTGGTTTGTGTTCTTCGTGAGGTTAGGCCTGTCTTCAGCACTGGGGATGCAATGTGGTGTTTGTTGGTATGTGACATGAATTTGTCGCATGCTTGTGCATTGGATAGCACTCCCTTGAGCAGTGTACTTAGTGATGGAGCTCCAAATGGCACTATCTGTGTTTCAGCCCAACTACAATCAAGGACAGAGCCTAAAAGTTCTGAACTCGATCTTCAGAATCTGTGCAAACTAAATCATCCAATTGCTTGTACTCATAATTTTCAATCTGAGACACTTGGCACCAGCATGGCTTCAAATCCTTGTGCACATAATTTTCAATCTGACGCACCCACCATCACAAGTGTCCCAAACTTGATAAAACCAAAAAGTTCCCTTGTTCTAAATGGACTTGTCCCTGAGAAAGAGAGTCCACATTCTACATCTGATACTGCAAATAGATCTTTTGGTGTTGTGGGAACATCCCAATCTTCTGCGCCAGAAGAGAAGTTAGGAAGCACTAGAAAGGTTTATGGTATTACTAAGCGAGAATGTACACCTCGTCAGAAGTCACTTACTCTGGAGAAGCACATCCGCACATATTGTTCTAGAGGGCCTCCTAGAGCAGGGAAACTCGTTGGTTTTGGCAGTTTAGTTTTGGATGATACGCTAAAGTATGTATCAGATTCTACTTGTGTTAATGTGAAATATACCTCCTTCAAGATAAGCAAGGGAATGGGAATTGATATGCCCCAAGACAATGGGAACCATAATTTATCAACACATCTTGGGCTTCCTTCTCCAGCGCCATTAAATTTGGAAACTGTCAGCACCATTTCTACATCACCGAAAGTTAATATTCCATTTCCAATATCGACAGTTGATTCCCCACCAGCGTTGTCAGCTGCTGATACTGAGCTCTCTCTCTCACTTCCTTCTAAAGGCAATGCTGTTCTGATGCCCATCAATAGCAATTTGGAGGCTCCGAATTGTAATGATGTCGGGATGCCGTATGATGAGTCCCCAGGGCAGTGTTTCCCACAGCACAAGAAGGATGAAATTATTATGAAGTTGGTTCCAAGGGTCCGGGAGCTGCAAAATCAGCTCCAAGAGTGGACAGAGTGGGCCAATCAGAGGGTTATGCAGGCTGCTCGTAGACTGAGCAAGGATAAGGCTGAGCTAAAGACACTGAGGCAAGAAAAAGAAGAAGTGGAACGGCTCAAGAAAGATAAGCAAACTTTGGAGGAAAACACCATGAAGAAGCTTTCTGAGATGGAGAATGCCTTGGGTAAGGCTAGTGGGCAGGTGGAGCAAGCTAATTCTGCTGTTCGGAGGCTCCAGATGGAGAATGCTGCATTGAGGCTAGAGATGCAAGCTGCTAAATTACAAGCGGTAGAGTCAGCTGCAAGCTGTCAGGATGTATCGAGGAGGGAAAAAAAGACACTGATGAAATTTCAGTCATGGGAGAAGCAAAAGACCTTGTTTCAAGAGGAGCTTATGGCTGAGAAACAGAAATTTACTCAGCTGCAACAGAAGCTGGAACCAGCTAAAGATCTTGGGGATCAACTTGAGGTATGTGCATAAGGTTGGATTCAATATTTATTTTATTAATTATTTTTTACTCCCAGATGAAACCTAAGCTATCCCTTTTTATATGTTTACATCCAACTGTTAATGGTAAACGTGGCATGCTTCTAGGATTATTGGGTTGGGGGCCAAACAATTATATGTGAGGTTCACAAAATTGATCGCATTGAACTCCTTAAAACATTATGATCTTTTTCACCTGTTTCATCCTGTATACAGTCAAAAGCTTGTAGTACCACCCTGGTAAAGAAGGGTGGTGGACAGGTCTGATCAGGTTGATTTATGTCTTTAAGAGTTCTCTTAATTGAGTTAATCCTTCAATACTAGTTTTTGTTTAGCGCTATCAATACTTACACCTGGTATGTTATTATTCAAATCAAGTGATACGTGATGCACATTTCATTAGATAGAGCCATATGGTGAGAAGGAGTTACGATTTCAACTTGAATTAGGGGATGAAAGGCTTTCTGGAGTGTAATCGAGATGTAAACATGTAAATAATACATGATAAGTACATGAATTTTCTTCATAAGAAGTGACTCAATGGGAGGTTAGACAATGGTTAGATAAGTACATCAATTTTCTACAACCATGTGTATTTTTAAATACCTGAAGAATGATTTTGAATCTGGGAAAGCAGCCTATCAAAACTTGTGGAGGCAGAAACCTTGAAGAGAAACAATAAATTAATAACAAAGAGTTTGAATGGTGCAGTTTTGATGTGCCTTTTGAAAGTGTCTGCTATCCACTAAATAGGCCTGCCAATCAATTGGATTTGATTCAAATCCAATCTGATTGTCTGAATATGGTAAAACGGGTTGATTTATTTATCAATAACAATTTGAAGCTGATGATTTCATAACTAATGGATCAGCCACATGTTTAGATCAATACAATTATTATATGTAGAATCATATATATATATATATATATATATATATTAAATATGGTTGATATTTCAATATTCACAATATTATATCATTGGTAAGTTTTCAGAATCAAAATAATTTGATTTTTAAATTTGATCGATTTCTAAATAATAGCGTTTAGTTAATATTACTAACCTTGAAAGTCAATTTAGATTGTTTTCATTTCACATAAAATTATCAGATTTATATATATATATATATATATATATTCATTTATGAAATCTTTTTTAATCGGGTCAGATTATGGGATAGGGTATCAGATTGTTAATAGTTCCGATTGGCTTGTATTGATATGGTGGATTATCAGATTGGATCATGGTTTTTTCCTTGGATCGGACGTGGTCTGGTTCAATCCCAATCCATTTACAGGCCTACCACTGTCACAGAAGATCACAACCTGTCCCATAATTGTGGGTTTTACTGCTAGATGCTCATTGAAAAGGTAAAATATCACAGGCTAGATGGAAATTGGAAGAGAAGGCGACGGCCGAATTACTATGTCAGGCAAGCTCAGTAAGAAAGGAAAGAGAAGATATTGAAGCTTCAGCAAAATCGGAGGAGGACATGATCAAAACGAAGGCGGAAAGCAATCTGCAAAGGTATAAAGATGGTATTGAGAAACTTGAAAAAGAAATCTCCCTATTGAGATTAAAGACAGACTCCTTGAAGATAGCTGCTCTAAGAAGAGGCATCGATGGAAGCTATGCTAGTAGACAGACAGACATCAGAAATGCCGCACCTTTCCAGGAGTCCCAGATGCCTTGTATCTCCAGAATAGTGACAGATTTCCAGGACCATTCTGGGACTGGAGGTGTGAAACGGGAACGGGAGTGCGTGATGTGCCTTTCAGAGGAGATGTCTGTTGTTTTCCTCCCATGTGCACATCAGGTGGTTTGTGCAACGTGCAATGAGCTCCATGAGAAGCAAGGAATGACGGACTGCCCTTCCTGTAGGAGCCCCATCCAGCGGCGTATTTGTGTCCGTTATGCTCAATCTTAACTTGATCTCAGGAAGTGAGTTGAGTGTTCTGTTTAATGATGTGTAGGACTCCTTTAAAAACGATATTTTTAAAAGTTCAGACAATTCAGCCGCTTTGCAGTTGCTTGAAAATATGTTACTTTTTTTCTTTCTCCCTGTTAATGGAAACTTACAGGGTTAACCATTCTTGAACTTTGATCTTACCAAATTCTCAAATCTTGGAAATGTGTTGTCTGTTCATACACATTTTGTTATTTAAATTAGTGCAGCACAAACCCCCATTTCTCGCGTATATTCATCCATCTGCTGGAAGTTTTTGAGGCCTCTTGAAAGATTGCAAATGATGCTTTTCGATTTTCAACTGAAAATGGAGTGAATCCATGCCTTCAAGGTACTGTGTGAAACACTTCAGCTCAGCTGTCATTGCTGCAGAATAAGGGGACTGCATCTTCATTTTTGTGTGTATATATGTGTGTGTGTGTGTGTGTGTGTGTGTGCATTTTTGTTTGGCATGAGCACAGTTACACGGAAATCTTAAATGAAGAAGGAATCAAACAGGCTGGCTGTTCTGAAAATGGTAGGGCATGTTCCTTGTATTTTTTTCATTTTTGCAAAATTATTAATACATGTGCAGTTTTCTTGAATGTGTAATTTTTTCATTTAAAAAAAGGTTTAACAGAACAACACTGTTTAACCAATATATAATTTTGGTAGCTCACTGAAATATTAGATTAAAAAGATTTGGTAAGATCAATGAAGCTTGATAGCCCAAAATTTCAATTCTTGATTAGTTGAAAGCTCTTTATTGATTTATTTTATAAAATAAATATTTCAGATTTGTATATATCTACTACGTATTAGTTAATTATTGGAATAAAGACATTATTTAGTGCTAATCCTGCCCTCAATTGAGTTTTGAAAGGAAAAGATTGAAAGACAAATCTCATCTTTAACTTTATTTTACCGAACCGCTTTCGTACTGAAATTTTTGTAAGCCCAAGTTTTTAATGAACAATTAAAATAATAATATTTTCATTATATATTGGAATATATGTAAGCAAGTATTAATATCTTTTCCAATAAAAAAAGTATTCAATAATAAGTTGAGTGTTAAACTTAAGATTACATAATTTGATTGTTACACAAAACTAATAGAAATTTTAAAATAGTTTTGTTGTTATTTAGCATATTTGAAAGAATTGAAATCTTATAGATTGACTTTTTGCTTGTAAAATGAGTTATATAAATTACTAATTAATTGTCTATAAATTCTATTCAGATTTTTGTCTAACATATAAAAATATACCATTTACAAAATCTTAGCTAATAATCGGAATTATGGGTCCATCGACCAATAATCTAATGTGAAAATATAACAAGCAATTGTTTTTTTAAAAAAATTGCAATTAACTGGAATATTAGAAGAAAAGTATCAACCAGCTGCTGTAAACAACGGCGTCGTTTGTGGAAGGCCTGGGTTTTTGTCAAGGACATAAACCGCTGCTCGGACGGAGAGAGTTGAATCTAGGCAACAGCTTTTCTCTCTCTTTCTCCTGGGACTGGGTATTTACATATATATATATATAGGCACACAGAGAGAGAAATGGAAAATAAAAGTGGAATAGAGAGCTATGTGGTGGTACACAACATAGCGAAAAGGCATAACGTGGGGACATTGGCGCGAAGCGCGACGGCGTTCGGCGTCTCTGAGCTGATAGTGGTTGGCCGCAGGGACTTCAACGCCTTCGGAAGCCACGGTTCTACTTCTCACCTCCGATTCCGCCACTTCCACTCTCTTTCCGACGCCCGCCACTTCCTCAAGGTCTCTCTCTCATCCTCTTTTATTTCCTGTCTCTCTATATTAGGGTTTTGAATTAGATTTCATCATATTTCTCAGGAGAAAGATTGTGATATATGCGGAGTAGAAATTACGGATAATGCGGTTGCTGTAAATCATCATCCGTTTAAGAAGAGCACTGCTTTCCTTCTCGGAAATGAGGTATTTTTAAAAAAATTGTGACATTTGAACTGCTAAATTACACGATTGAATCAAATTCAGAATCTTTAGAGAATTAATTGCCCCCTAATTGAACTTATCAATACACATTTTAGTAAGCTATATCACCTGATTTTCATAAAATAAGAATTATTTATTTTGTAGGGAACTGGGCTTTCTACTAAAGAATGTGAAATATGTGACTTTTTTGTTTACATTCCGCAATACGGGTGTGGCACTGCTTCATTGAATGTTACAGTAGCAGCTTCCATTGTGCTACATCATTTTGGAGGTAAATTTTGTGACAATTATCAAACTCTGAGATTGTGTAAATCATTTGCGCTCTACGGCGCTGAATTTGTTTACTCTTCTTTTTGGAAGTTTGTTATAGGAATTTGATAACTATTTATACTAGAATTGCATCAGTACTTGTGTTCGCCATTAATTATATAAAAATTATCACTTGAGACCCCATGATTGTGGATTTTCATTGCTACTTGATTCTGAGCTTGTTTTCTATTTTTTTTTCTTTGCTTCCATTCTTGTTCTTTATGTTCATATACTAACCGTGACTATGCTAAGTTTTCAGCACAAGTCATCCATATATTCTAGTTGGGTAGTCTATGTTTCAATTATGAGATTACTCTGTTTGTTAGATGTGAATTTCTAATTAAATCTTCCCTTCTTTTACTTGCCCATCCTCCTTTATAAACACTGTTTTCTATACATTTAATTTTGAACTTCTCTTTTTTTGATTAATGCAAACACTTTCCTAGTCATAGCTAGTCTTATTGCTGTCTCCATTACTTCTCTATTCTCGTTTTGCTGTTCAAACTAAAGCCATGAAGTGCTTTCCATTTTGGCACTCACTCATGAAGTTATGAGCAATTCTTCAAACTTTCTCCTAGAACATGATTGCTCAAGATACAAAACTAGAACGTCTGGCAAACTGCTTGTCATCAACCTCAACAATATCTATGAATTGTTCTGAGATACAAATTGCTTTTAGCATATGATTGGCCGAAGATACATAATTCCCTCATATGGTAAATTCCTTACCAATTTAACAATTTCCATGTCCTCAACTCAATTTTATGCCTTGGTATATGTGCCATTCATCTGAGATATTTGAGTTCTAGTTATTTCTCGACGATAGCAATATATTCTTGGTCAGTATGAGTTGTATTTTACTGGTTCAAGTGAGGTCCAGACTTCAAACATTTCCTTTAAGAACTGTTGAGATTTAATTCCTTGTGTTTTCTTCACATTGTTTACTTTTTTTTTCCGTAACATGAATCTGACCTTGAGAAAACTTAGCTACTATTATGCAGGTCTGGAAAATATGAACTAGTTAATATAGATTTTTAATCCTTATTTGTGTTTCATGCTTATTGTTCTGTAAATTAGTTTATGTGTGCTTTATTTGCTATGATAAAGTTACACATTTGTTTGTAGATGTTATTTTCAGAGATGATTATAAGGTGTTTGATTAGTAGTCATCATAGGATATGGGAATGTATCAGTAGGATAAGTAAGATATTTATAGAATTTGTAGTAGAAACATGATAAATTAGCATATAGCTAATATTGGGGTTTGGAATGTCCAAGTGGCAAATGAATTAAAGATATTGTGAGAAACAAGATGAGCAAAAGTTGGCTGAGAAAAATTGTTCATTGAGCAGTGAAGATTGATGAGACTGTGTTTTAGAGCAGTGTATAGATATATCGTTTAATTTAAAGGCATTAAAATGACAAGGAATCCTAAATAGAATATGGGCTGGAGCTATTAGATAGATATGAGGCTTGTGATTTCATATTTTAGGTGAGTAGATTATAAATGTGATTGGAGGATCCATGCATTGAACTCCTAATGGTCGGATAAAAAATTTTGAGTTGAGGTTGTTTGGATATTTTATAGTTCATAATGTTGAAAAACGATAACCTTTGTATTACGGCTGCAATACATATTATTTTCTTCTTGGCACATTTTAGGTTTCTCATATCATCAAGTTCTTGGAGTGTATAGATATGAAGATGTAAATCCCTTGATCTTTATTTGCTTAATGGCTTTGTTGCTAAAGTTGGAGTTAAATTATTTTAGTTGCTTGTATTCAAAATCTTGGAGAACATTCTTCTCTTTTGCCTATTTTAGGTTACATGTTCTCCTTCTAACATTCATGCTAGGAACTCCTAAGGAAAATCATATGTGGTAGAAAATGTACACCAATGGAGCTTTTTATGGATTAGCTTGGTTGATTTAGTTATTAAGTCTTACTTTGCGTTTTGCGTCCAGCTTGTTCTTTTACTTCTTTAATATGAACTTTTGATGAGAAGATGACAATGTATTCAGACAGCATCCTTATAAAACTAATATGTCTTGTAGACTTGTAGTTCCATCTTGGCCTTTTAATGTGAAAGTAGAAAACCTTTAGCAGCTTGGTTACCCAATAACAGATGGTCATATCCAGGAGTAGGCTACCCCATTTAAGTATTGAGGAAAGCATGTTTTGGCATGCATCAACAGAAGGAAAATTGGTAAAAGAGGAAAGACCTATTTATTGTATAAAATTAACTTCCACTGTTGGCAAGGTCGGTATGAGTTGGTTTTAGAACCGTTTTTTGTATTTCTTTTTTATTTGAAAATTTTCATACTCAATTTATTGATCGTGAGTGGTTCATTTTAAGTGGCTTGTAATTGTTCATGCTTCATGCATAAAGAAAATAATAATAAATAATAGAAGTATCAAAACTAATACAGTAAAATACAAATTTGAAATATGTTTCTCACAAAATGACAAGCCATGTTCAAGGCTGCTTTCCGTTTTCCCTCAATCAAGCCATATTGAAGTTGCTGAAAACTTGGCCTCTTTTGCAGCCCTTTGTTCAACACTCAACCGAAGTTGAGGATTTTTCCTTTAAAGGTTGAAATTTAAACACTCAACCGAAGTTTAGGATTGTACTACTCACACACATATGCTTGTTTGAACCCTTCTCCTCTCTTTGAGAAGTTAGAACTTGATATTGTTAGGTCACTAACGTGTTGGTTAATGAAGTTTACATGTTTGAAATGTGGCATTTGAAAATTGTGATACAATTACCAATTAGCTATAAAAAATGAAGATGAGGAGATTGGAGTTGTATAGAGATTATAGAATTCAGGCTTGTTTAGCCCAACAAGTTTGACATCATTTTTATTTAGAGGAGTGCTAATTGTAGTTGTATCCATTCACAGTCACAGATAGAATTGGGTAGTTTTAAATGCATTAATTACTTGAGTTTCTATTTTTATAACTATTCTTATATAAATGGAATTTTTTTTTTTTTTAAAGAAAAAAATGAAATAAAAGAAAATGAAATAATTCATTCACCAAAGATACTTGTAAAAAATATATATACAAATATAAAACCTTTTTTTTTTTTTTTCTAACTTTTTCCTTTTTCAGCATCTATTATTCACCTAGGACAGTTGTAAAAAGTAACTAATGTTATGTGAATGGATGCTGAAAAGGGGAAAAAAAAGGAAAAGAAAATAGTTTAACTAAAGGGTTCAATAGGGTCTTTTTTCCTACTGCTACAAGTTGGAGTGGTATTTTTGAAAAATATCATAGTTTTGTGTAGTAATTTGTAAATATATTAGTATAAGTGATAATATATATTTAACTTTTTAACTTTTTAACTTTTTTTTACAAGTTATCTAACATTGTTATCCCATTTTTTAGCCCTAATAAAGAGTGTGTAGGTTTATATATTCCTATTACCTATTAAAAAATACAAACTTATTCCTCCTTTCAGACGCCTGGGGCGACTGTGGTAGCGCAGTCGCGGCTTTAGCAACTGTCGCGTGTAATTTACTTTTCCAACCACTTATTACTTGTATGATATTTTTTCTTGGGCCTTTCATCAAAGTATAATTACCATCTTGCCCTACTACTCTTTACAGAAAAATGAGAACCCCTCCTCTCTCTCTAACCTCGCATTCTGTGTCAAATTTTCTTACCAAAAATGAAGATGAAAACACCAGTAATAACACACACATTACAAAATTTTAAACTTGCAAACCAAAATTATTAAGTTACAACACCATAAATCAAGCAAAATAAGCATTCCAAATTACGTACCAAGCTACTGGAAAACAAAGCCAAAAATGTATATACCAAAGCAGAATCTAGCGATGAGAGAGTTGTCAACGGAAACATCAATGAGGTGCTAATAGTTCCATCGTGGCCGGCGAAATAGAGGCAAAATACTATTCATGATCAGTGAAAGTAAATTCCATTTTATCCAAACACTATTCTACTTTTAGTTTTTCTATATAAATGAAAGCATTGTTTTGCTTTCGGCATCTGAAGTTTTAAGTTCTCTCTCTTTTGTAAACATTTCTCAATGTGTATATTTCTCTTGTATATTTCTCAGTTTATTCTTAGAATTTTCAAACAATATATATTTTCATATATGTCCTTGAGTTTAAAATTTTAAACTTGACTATTTAAAACTTAGAAGGACAAATTAATAACTTTTCCAGAATAAAAGATAGGTCTCACATCCTTTTAAAAAAATTCACTTCTCAAAATAACATCTAAATTGGGACAGAAAAGTAATTCAATAACTCTGGGAACTACATATCAACCTAGGCTTGGACATAGCTCCGAGAGAGAGAGAGAGAGAGAGAGAGAGAGAGATTATTAATGTAATCATTGATTTTGACTGATTGATTGACCATGTCTAAGTTCAATTAGCTCATTAAAAATAAGGGTTAATTACAACGACAACCCCTGAGGTTTGGCCTAATGACACCTATATACAAGTTGGACGTTTTTTGGACGATGACACTCCCTGACAAAAGTTTGATCCAAACAGAGCCTTAAAAGGTTTGAAAAGACAAAATTGCCCATCAATATTTAACTAATTTTAATTGTAAAATATCAAAATTTTAAAATTCCACTTTTGCCCTTTTACTAATCTCCCCTAACCCATTCAATGTTTAATTTTTCTCTTATCTTTTGCATCAAGTTTGGCTCACCCATAATCGCCACCACTATCACCTACAAGCAAGACAACCTTCCCCACAAGAAAAGAGACAGCCTCCCCCACCATCGTCTTGAATCGTCACCACCGCCTACCCCTTCTTTCCCCCTCTCTCCACCACACAACCACCACCTTACAACCATCACCCGTTATCGCCATGGATCCTATTTTTGTAAAACCACCATAATTCTCACCGGGAAACCTTTGCCAACCCAAATTCGAAGAAAACAAGTAGAGGAGCACCACAAATCAATTCGGATCCATTTGTATCATCAGACCGTGGTCGGAGATTGCGACGGAGGTGGTGGTGGCATCACCTGAATAAACTGAATCGGATTCATAAATTGATTTGATTCCTTCGTGTGATCTGAAACCTCACTTGAATCTACTCTAGGAAGCAAAAGGATCGGAGAAGTCAGAGGATTATTAGCCGGCGACGATGTCGTTTCAAACGGCACTACCTTCTGGTCACAGATCGGTAAAGCAAGGTATATACACATATACATATTGGTGATAAAATAAATTCTATTGTGGTGTGTTATTGACACAAAAGCTTGGCATGATTGGGGCGATTTTCCGGCACTATTGTTTTGTCTTTCCCCAATAAACCTAAGGCTTCATCGATTCCAGCACAGAGCTCCGGTGACCACCCCACTGGTACGTTGGAGAGCCATGGAACGTGCACAACCCAGGGCTCCGGCGACCCTACTGATACGCTATATCTATGGAACGCATATGTGTGTATATATATATATATATATATATATATATGAGGTTATGTATATATTAACAATATTTGTATATAGAGATGTGGGAGAGGTTATTTTGGACATTTCAAATTTATTAGAATGGGTATCTTGGTAATTTCGTTATTCAAAAGTGTCATTTTACAAGTTAAAGGGCACTTGGGTCATTTTACCACATGTCAGGCTCTCAATGGGTTTCTTTGTCAAAGGCAGCAAAGCTGAGGGGGTGTCATTGTTCAAAAGTGGACTAACTTGTATATGGTTGTTAATAGGGTAAACCACAGGGGATGTCATTGTAATTAACCCTTATTTTTTTTATTTTCCCTAACACACTTATATGAATAAAAATGATACATCTGAGAGTGGAGTATGGTTCCATCATGTGATGTTGGGGTGATATTATTGAGGTTCATATTTTTACTCACATAATATTTTGTCAGCATTATTCGAATTAAGAAGATATATTATTTTCTATAAGTAATACTATCAAAAGAGTTTTCTCGTGAAAAGAATAATAATTTTTTTTTATATATTTTACCATTAAATTAAAACGATTTTTTAAAATTTATGAAAAGTGAAATGAACCATTTAACCTACAGTATCTTTTAACATTACTAATTAATAGAAGGAAATTATTTTAGAAATGCAACACAACTAAATCGATGTCGTAATACAAGTAGTAAATAATGCAACATTATTATTTCGGTCCTCCATTAATTATGTTGCTCTCAATTAATTATTTGATCAAAATAATTGTTTTGAAATAAGTGTGTTACACATGTATACAACCAAGATAACATGAAATGAAAGATGAGTCATTCAAAAATATAAAATTGACTGACATAGACCATCCTACTTTATAAGAAAGAGAAATAGGGTATATATTTATATATAATTGTTGTCATTATATATAAAAGATTGGTAGCAATTTCTTCTTGGAAGTTTGATCTTTGCATCACAATATCAAAAAAAAAAATCGGCAAGATAACATTAATGTACAACAAATTAGTTTAAAATGATTTTGATTGATTTTTGTAGCTACTATTTGGAAGTGGGTCCAAAGTTAAATCAACCAAATGCACACTCTTCTCCCTACTTGCCAAGCTAAACCTAATTGATTGTATCTTAATGAAATTGCTAAGTAGTCTTACACACATAATTCAGGACCCCACTATCTACCTGTTCCACATGGACCACATTAGTCTCTTACCTACAATATGGAGTTGCTCAGATTCCACCATACATGCAATTATATATATATATATATGTGTGTGTGTGTGTGTGTGTGTGTGTGTCTACTATTTATATGTGTGTATGTCTTTCACCTTCTTGCTGTTTCAATCAAATAAATAATTTTGAATGAGATCTTCATAATTCAATACACCAACCATTTTCAAATGCTACACCAACTAAACTTCATCAACTATTGTTCTAAACTTGTAACTGCAAATTTTATTGCATTGATATATATATATATATATATATATATATATTCATGAACCCATGAGTAGAACAAAATAGAGACCATTATACAATTGAATGATGGTCCTCATAATTCAACAAACAAACTATTTTCAAATGCCGCACCAAATAAAGTACTTTAAAACTTTATCAAGTATTGTTCTAAACTTGTGACTGCAAAATTTAATATTGAGTAATTTACACTTATATCTTCTCTAATTAGGATTTATTATACTTATTTTTCATATATTTTAGATTATTACAATTACTTCCCTTCTAATTACATGAGTATAACAAAATGGCACCAATTTTATTAACGATCAGATACGGTTAACGTTGGCGTAACAAGTGTTTATTACACTTATTTTCTATATATTTTAGATTATTACAGTTACTTTCATCCTAGTTAATTAAGTATGTATAACAAAATAACATCTATCATCAGTTTCATTAACAGTGAGAGATAGTTATGTTTATCTTCACATGACAAAATTTTCTTTAAATTTGGAGTATAATTGCCTTTTTGCATAACAAGCATTTGGCAAAAGCGTCTTCATGTGGTAATTTTTTAAAAAAATTACCACATTAGCGTTGATAATCTCTAGCTGTTAGAGCAACTGGCCGACAGGATGCTTTTTTTACACACATTTAATTAGAAGGGAGATAACTATAATAATTTTTCTTTTTAAAAAAAAAAAAAAAAAGAGTGTAGTAAACCCTAACTAGAGAGGATCTAATTGTAATTTATCATTGCGGGTAATATATATTCAAGAACACGTGAGTAAAACAAAAGACGATAGAAACACCCACCATTGTGGTTATTATGGGGAAAAGAAAGGGTATAGAAGTAACAGAAAGTTGTCATGCAGTACTTCAATTCCATTCCCTTTATTGTTGTGAAGAAGAGGCAAATCTTTGACATCCACAAGTGTCACAAACCCCAACAACAGAGATGGAACAGAGAAGCAAAGGTTCTGAGCTTCTATTCTTCACACAGTCATGTCTTCTTCTTCTTCTTCTTGTCTGTTTTGGTGGATCTGTTGAGGCTTACAAGAACTACACAGTTGGAGACTCCTTGGGCTGGTATGACAATCAAATGAAGCCAACTGTCAACTACCAGAAATGGGCTACTGGCAAGAACTTCAGCCTTGGAGATTTCCTCAGTAAGACTTCAAAACCATCATAATGGTACATATATTTATATATATATATACAGTGCTCTCTCTCTAGATTGGTTTTTGCTTATCTTGTTTCGTCTTGGACAACTAGTGCTTACATGCTTGAATTATAAGAAATTTCAGAGAATTTTCATTGACTATAAATTTTTTTTTGATAAATGGTTTTCTTAAATAGATCAATGCTGTGCCTTAAAG
>JAOTQH010000001.1:910500-922067 GCA_025631255.1 Cornus kousa | reverse complement strand
TGTGTGTGTGTGTGTGTGTGTGTGTGTGTGTGTGTGTGTGTGTGAGAGAGAGAGAGAGAGAGAGAGAGAGAGAGAGGAGAGAGCATTTTGTTTGGTTGGTTGAAGCTGCATACACTGGAGAATATTGTGGGCGCTTTTCATTTGTTGATGATTTGGCTACAGAAATACATGAATCATCACAGCATGCTATCTTACAGTGGTGGTGATACAGATTGATAGATGTGCTATTGTTTAGGACCACAGATGTGCCTATCATATTCAAAAAGAAAGAATGAGAAAGAACAACCTTGGTCCAAGTTGTATAAGTGACGCTTTTAGTATCTTGCTAAGCCTGCTTGCATAGTAAAATGTTTACTCCCAATAACACCATTATATTTCCTAACAATCTCAGTAGGAATAAGGAGGGCTGATCATTGATCAGAGACAACAATGGTGATTATGTATGTAGTGGCTCGCTCTTGAAATATTGGAGTAGCAACTAAAACCACTGCAGAAGTTTTGAGCTATTCTTGAGGGACTGAACATTGTTCAACAACTGGGAATGAATTCCGCTTCATTGCGGGATCTAGAGAGGGTCAGATGTATGCAACATTAGTTCCGCATGGAGATTTCGTTTTCGATTTTAAACCCGAAACCTTCATGTCACAATAGAACGAGTTTACTGTTACGTTTAACTTTCTCCAACCCATATCTTCGTCCACTGAGTAATGGCTATTGAATTTACAATTTAATATGTGAATTTGTTATTCCTTTTTGAAAGTGTCACAATCTGATTAGGGTGATTAGACAATAAAGCAGCCAAATCTAAATGGAGTTGATACTGTGAGTAGTGGCTTTTAAAGAATAGTCAAATTTGATTCCCTTATATCTAACGCAATGTATAAACAAATAGTTTAGCAGTTTAGCCAGCATTATCTCACATGCTATCCAAAGTTGTGACAACCAATTCACAACTGTTTAGTTTTAATGCCATGCACAGAACACATTTTAATAATAAACTCTAATGCATATGCTTCAATGACCAAGCACAAAATGGTAATTTACTACTAGTATGCATGTGGGTATGTGTATGTTTCAACCAAAAGATTCAAATAAAATTATGGTAAAAATTATGCTTTTGTGATTAAGGAGCTGATAAAAATAGGATCAACACAAGCTGAAGACGTTCATTGGGCGATTCCAAACTAGCTCACTCACAAAAAGGGCATCCTATGATCTATCTGAACCACAAGATAAAAATAGGATCATTCCTTCAAGCTATGTTGTTCCCGGTTGAATGATGTTGAAGTCAAGCTATGTTGTTCCCAGTTGAAGTCAATTGATTCCATGTATGAATGCAAGTTTTCGAATTTCAGCTGTGAAAGGTCACCAGCTAAGAATTTTAGACTGGGAATCTTTGAATTTTGACAGCATAATCAAATATAATACAACAGAAAGATTCTATTAATAGATGGGGCATATCACAAAACTCTCAGCTCAGAATTCGGACGTCCTATCAATGCTATATTTTATAATAACGAATCTCAAATAACAATGGCCAAACAAAAGATTTCACATTTTACCTAAAAAGTCCTACTATTGGAAGGGCAAATCTTATGTCCAATTACCCCTCCAAGTAATTCAAGCCTAACCCACAAAAATTAAAAACCATTTATGCTATGGTAAGATTCAGATTCTCTTATAATTGAAAAAGTTAATTTATAATGCATAACATGTCATGAAGTGAAGAAAGAAGATGAAAACCTTCCGTTTAAGTAGTTCTTTACTTCTTTTAAAATTGTTTCTTACAAACTTCATAACAAATTATTGTCCACTTTAAAAAAGACAAAGCTATGAGAAAGTGGACTGAACTATTCACTCTTATTTACCATGTTTGTAATTATTCATTGTCATTTTAATTAATTTTTTGACAAATGGATATAGTGAGAAAATGAGTAATAGTTTATCAATTAGAAATTGAGTAATAGTATTTTATTTGTCTTTTTTTAAGCATGGACAAGAATTTCAAAACATCTCCAAGTATAGATGTGAATTGTCATTCCAAAAATTTAACCAAACCAATTGAGTGATGCATAGTTGTACTTGTGTCAAGAGACCAATTTTTATTTTTTTTTAGCAGAAAATAAACTTCTAGTGTGAAAACATCATAAGTTCCCATTAAACCGCGCTATAATGAAAAGGAAGAACAAGCTTCGACTTCAAGTCACCTCCAAGTCAACCTCTTGTGTAATTTCCATTTCCTTTTGGACATCATGACTCAAAAAATAGATATATAGAAAGAAAAAAATAAAAATATTATTGGAGTGAAATGTTAAAGAGGAAATATAAAGCTAGGGTGTAGTGTGTGTGTTAGAGAGAGAGAGCAGCAAATGGTAAGGGCAGTGAATCTTGACAAAACACAGCACAAATCCAGAGAAGGGAAATCCAAATAAAGGATATACTCCAATTTGTGCTAAGTTTACCCGAAAGCAGGGGAACTTTTGGATTTTGGTCTTCTGCTACACATTAAATTCACCAAACCCCTTTCAAGCATTTATATCCATCCTTGGATTGGGCAATTATTCCACAAGATTGCAATACCAACCAACAAGTTTTATTGGGTGTGACAGCTAATAAACCATAGAGGTTTGGTGTGTGTGTGTGTGTGTGTGTGTAAAACAGGGAGACAGTGAGAGAGAGCAAAGAATGGAGGTGGGTCAGTTGCAGAGACAGTTTGTGGAATACACAGCTTCTTTGTTTCGTGAGGTAAGGAACAAGAAATGTGAACATAAATAGGAGTTTGTTTTGTTTGTTGTTTAGCTTGGTGTTTTTTTTTTCTGTTGGCCGGGTTGTCTTTGCTTCTTGTGTTTTGTTTTGGGGCGGCTGTGATTTGCATTGATTTTGGTTTTAAAGGGGGTCCTGGATGATCAGTTTACTCAGCTTCAGCAACTGCAAGATGAGAGCAACCCTGATTTTGTGGTCGAAGTGGTCTCTCTCTTCTTTGAAGATTCTGAAAGGCTTCTAAATGATCTCACAATAGCTCTGTGAGTATCTGTGTGTTTGGATACTAGTTTTTCTGGGTATGGTGTAGTTTAGGATGTGTTGGAGAGTAACATAATTTTTCATTGTGTTATTCGTGTTTTCTCATCCCTTTGCACAGAGATCAGCGAAGTGTAGACTTCAAAAAGGTTGATGCTCATGTTCATCAGTTGAAGGGTAGCAGCTCCAGGTATATACACAGAATCTCTCTGTCTCTGTCTCTCTCTCTCTCTCTCACACACACACACAGCATCATTCGCTATATGGTCCGAATGTGTCTGCTCTGCATTTCTGATCTGTTTCAAGACTGATACTAATTTCCCATTTAGCTTCTGTTACATTTTTTGAGTGCTCCTGATTCAACCCCATTTCCACATTTATACAAGGAAAGATCACACCTTCACAAAATTTAAGCTAAAATTCATATCTGGTAAGTGGTTAAGAAAGAAGATTTGGATAAAATGGACAAAAAAATGGTTGTTCTTACCAACGGTCATTAGCCTAGATGGATAATCCCTTTTCCCCAAATGGGAGGTTGAGTGTTCTAGTTCTGTTGGGGTTAATATTGTGATTGCGTGTATGTTTGTTTGAACTTTCGGGAAAAGAAATAAAAATTGGGTTTTCTTCATGTTAAATTCACTATATTTAATGAAGAAATCTGGGTTTTTGTGGTTCACAGCATAGGTGCTCAGAGAGTAAAAAATGCCTGCATTGCCTTTCGCAACTTCTGCGATGAACAGAAAAACGAAGCGTGAGTAATTTCACTCTCTTACATCTATAGATTCTATGCTGCTTTCTAATTTTCCAAATCAACCATCTTAAGAATCAATCTGGAAAGTGGAATTGGAAGTCCATGAAGGCCTGAACTAAAATCAGAAAAAGCTTCACATTATGACCGAGAGATTGTTGGGTGTGTGTAGGTGCTTGAGATGTCTGCATCAAGTGAAACAAGAGTACTATCTTGTGAAGAACAAGCTTGAAACTTTATTCAAGGTGAGGACTATAGGCTTTTGTTGTTGTTATTTTATTTTATCCGGAAAGCGAAGCAAAATTTTACCATATATTGTTGTTTACTCTCTTAACTAGTGTATTATTTTTTGGGTGCAGCTAGAGCAACAGATTGTGGCAGCTGGTGGATCAATTCCTATGATGGAGTGAGAGGTCTGAAGCAAAGCAAGTGAATTTGGGAGCTTTTTGTCAAGAAGCTTTTGTGAGTTTTGTGAACCACTTAACTAATCATGCATAAGGTTCTCTTGGCTACTAACTAGTGCTTGTATGAATTCTGATGAATAGTGCCACTTCTTTTGTAAACCTATAAGCTTCTTGTTGAAATTGGTGAGCCTACATGCTCAAATGAATTTGGCTCTATGATTATCTGAAATTTTAGATTCGGTTGCTCTGTGACATAGAATAACTGAACAGAAAAACAATAGCTGATTAGAAAGTACACAGAAGATATCATAATCTACTGTCGTTGGAAGGTTAAGATTGGAAACGTTCTCACACTGTGATTTCGAGCTTCTAAACCAAGCAATATATGTGGTAAATAATATATCAGCCACGGCTTGGATTTGACATAACTTTGTTAATTGTTTAGAATAAATTTTGTAGGTGCAAACGAGACGATTCCATGAGTTGGCAGCCGGGGTTTTTAGTTGGCTCATGGCACATATACACTTAAACACGCATACAAACACGCCTGTGTGTTTGTGTGTGAAAGTAGTTGTGATAATGGAAGTAGTGTTCTTTTTTAATCAAGAGCCAGTGCTTATTAAATCTTTTAGCTCGTTGTAGTGACAGAACAAAGGAAAGCAGCCCATGTGGCCAGAATATTAGGTTGGATGTATGAGGAAGTCTTCGAATAAACAATCTTTTGGACAAACACGTATTTATACATTAAGAATGGAGAACAAATACTGATGATAATAAGAATTTAGATATGATTCCATAAGATCAATTATAATATGATGGGGGTGTTTCCTCGTGTGCTGTTGAAGGATAGAACCGAAGACATGCTGAATTATAGCATTTAATTAAAGCACTTAAAAAATTATAGTCGTGGGAACTGAATTGATCTTTTTAAAAATTACATGCAGTCTTCTTGTTAAGAACAACCCAAATGATAGAATTAATTCAGGAAAAAAATTGCTTAGTATTATCTTGGCAGCTAAATATTTTAGATCAATACCAAAAATTCAGTCATTAAAAACATTTACTTGCTAGGGAATATATATATATATCAAACACCACAGAAGGATCGGATATAAGGAGGTAGTGAAAGGGGTTGGAGCCATTATACTAAGTTCCAAGATTTAACTTGTTTAGTTTTGTAGCTCTAACACAGATTGGTTATATAAAAATAATCATATTAAACCATTTTATAAATCAAAGAAATATGTGGTAACTTCAATGGACATTCCATTTAATTGAAACCGGTAAAATTTTTGTTTGGGTGAAGGATTTCTGAATGTGGATTGTATATTATTAACTTTGGGGACTAACTACCAAAAACATAACCTAGATATGATGGTCCCAGAGTATGATTAATATATTTTCAGTAAAAAATAATGGCTTAGCTTGAATTGTCTGCATCATTCACTTGAGCAAATCTACTTAGGCCTCTTAAAAATCATCCCTATCACTGCTAGGTGGCTATTACGTTTCAACAATGCTAAAACATCCTTCTGAAGGAAATCACAACATTGAAGCTCTAGGGTCGTCCGGTCAATGTTTTATAGTGTGGTTAAAACTATGCGGCATGAGCAGAATCTCTAACTAAAGCAATCATATTGCCTTGGTGTTCCAAACTTAAAGAAACTAGAAGGCTAGAACAAGAAATCAAAATCCAGACATGAACTACATAACGATTGAAAGATCTTTTCAGATCAAAATAAGCTGTGAAATATGTCGATATATATATAAAAAGAAAACGTATTTGCATGCAGGGGCGAGGCTGATGACAATGGCAACACAACTTGTGCTTTTATTTCCATGATATTACATTTTCAGGCAGTTCCATGTAAATAAACCTGACGAATATTACAGGGCTACAGAGCATTAAAATTTTCAGCCAACTATACTTGTTATCTGCATAATTCCGTAGCAGTCACATAAATCTTCAACCTGTAATTCATAATCCGCATAACAAGATAAAGACATTGAATGGAATTAACACATTTTCTGTCCCTCAAATATAACTTGCATGTTATCTAATGTTTTAGAGAAAATCAAAAGCTCGCAAGAAAAACTTATAGAACCCTCCTTTTAAATACAGTATTGCATTTATTGAATCATTTCCATGGGTCTTGTGAGGTTCAAGAATTGAAACTACAAGATTGGATTATACTGAGAACCACAAAGATTCAGAACTTTTTTTGCTATCATCTATAAAAATAAAAAATCTTTTTATTACTTTATCGAGCTGAGCACTGTGTATCAACAACAACAACAACAACAAATCTATTCCTATCCTAGAAGAATCATTCTACCCATTGTCTTCAAAGGGTGTTTCACTTTGTAATTGGTTTTTTACTCCAAATCCTCTGCTGCTCATCAAAGCTTCTAATGACAGCAGACTGCTTTTCATCACCAAGTCGATTTGTGAAAACATCATAATATGCCATAGGGTCAAGATTTTCCAATATTTTTACTGATTTCCCTCGTTTGTTGTCAATAATAATTTGTCCATCTTCAGATTCAACCCCTGTTGCAAAAACTTTTACAGGCTTTACTTGAAAGGCCGAATTCAGAATGGAATCGTCACCCAATAATATTACAGCACCAAGGATTTCCCCCAGAAATGTATCCTGCAGTAGAGATAAACACTTAGTGTTAGCAACTAAAACAATGAAGTGCCACAATTGGAAAGTACCATAAGCTAAAAGCTTATACAGTATTATTTAGAATTTAATCAATTAAATTACTTCCAGCAGTCGGGTTGGTGACGGTAATTGGTTTAGAAAATGGGGGAAAGAACTGATTAGGGTTATGAAAGTCATCAAATTGGTCATGACAAAGTTTTAAGCCGACTGTCAAGCTAAATAGGATACTATACCATATGTTGATATCTATGATGTTTTTGTTGCAAGCGGTGTAGCCTTGATAGCAAACGCCTAGTGAAAACAACTTCAGGTGTCTTCTTTGTCAGGTTCAGCCTTTCCAGAATCTTAAGAAATACACTGACTTTACGCTGTGTGGCAAGTGGAATGAGGGTGATATCTAGTTCTGAGTCTAACACTGCCTTTGCAGCCGAAGGATCAAGAAACATGTTGAATTCTGCATATTCATTTGAAGGAACAGTGAACACATTTCCTTTCTCTGTGTTATCGTAGTTGATATGTCCCCCTACTATAAATACATCCTGCATTGAGATATAAAACAATTAGGGATGTTTTGATCAAGAAATAAAGGGCTAGTCCAATGCACAAGGCTCTACATTCACATGGAGAGACTGTTTTCCGGATGTTTTGATCAAGTAATGCATACTGTAAATATTTCTGTGACTGGTCTGAATTAGAGAGCCGCGAGAGAATATGTAGAACCACTAACCTGAATTAGAGAGCTTGCATTTTTGTTCGAAAGAATAATCTTTGCTAAATTAGTCAAAGGTCCGTTAGTCAATATGGTAATCTTAGATCCCGGGTTGAGTGATTTTGATACAGAATCCCAGATCTCCAATGCCAATGGCTGCCTAAGTTCAGGGTGATCGGTATCTCGTGGAGCTCCAAATTTTGCAGAGTTCTCTGCTGTATACCTGGAATAAAATTCAGAGTTCAGTACAAAAATGCAGCACGTAAAACAAATGTAAGAGTAAAATTTTCTCTAATTCCAATTTCAAGGCACCAATTATATGCAATCGAACATAGCATTAATGCATTTGCAATGTCAAAATAAGTAAAATGTTTGAGTACCTTCGAGGGCTTCGTGGCAAATTACGAGCAAACCCATATAGAGTATCCGAGTCCAGAAGTCCACCACCACCATGTGGGATAGCCTTGGTGTACTTGCAGTCTCCAACAGCAGAGAAAAGAGCATCGGACTGGTTCATAGGAAACACGTCTCCTAGACCAACAGGAATGTCATCACGACCCATCATATGTAGCAAATCATATATTACATCTATTGTTGCTGCATTTGCCCACCCAGTTGGACTCACAAGTATTGCCTGGATGGACACACAAAGATGATGATGTTCAAGTGCAAATATGAAAATTGGCTATAAATTGTAATATTTATTCGAAGCAATTTCTCAAATTGCAAGTAATTAAATATTGGTAATTGATATTATTTTCTCTCTTTTCCTTACTGTAAAAAATAAAAATAAATAAATAAATAAATAAAAACCATCATCATCAAAGAACCTTAGCTCCAAAACAACATGCCTACCACAAAACCTTGTTTCTCCAAGCCAAATGTATGGAACCATGCAGATGGTGTTTTTTTTTTGTGTGTGTGTGTGTGTGTGTGTGTGTTCGGTTGAGTGACTCGTAAAGATAAATGCAATGAAATAAACACCAAAACTGGGAAAATGGAAGACCATATTTACCTTGAGGTTGATGAGTTCCACAGGTAATTTAAGGAGATAAAATAGGGCCAGAAAATCTCCTGCACTCATATCCATGTCAAACACCACATCTTTCCCAAGCTTCTTTCCTTCAAAATCTGGTTTGTACAGAACTTCCTTGTAAGAAGGAAATTGTGTTGTGAAATTGAACCTTCCAGTATGCTCATGGAGGTTTAGAACCTGTAACCATAATAGATAAAATATATACACACTTGGGAAGTTGTTGGTTTTCTCTAAATCAATAAATGGTGCACACACACATATAAACACACACATGCTTAAGATCAAGTTAAAAGTGTCAATAGCAGACTTAGGAGAACTCACATCCAAGAAGCTCCTGAAGAATTCTCTGTCCAGTGAGCTGTTACTGTCGCGATTAGGTTTTGCTCTCGTAGCAACAAGCACACGAACTGCTTCTGCACCAGTTACTTCCATGGTATAACCATCCTGATTACGTGCATTGAACAAGTAAGCAGATAAACCATGAAGTTAAATTATGAGGCACTCGTAATTTTCACTGCAATTGGCAACATTAATTCTATAATTACCTTACATCTCCCTTTCCCATTCTCAGAAATGCAGAATGGATCTCGGAGTCCAGTCTGAACATGACCACTATGAACTCCGTCTTTCTCTAAGTTGAACTTCGGAGTTTTAAGGCCATCAAAGAAGGGATTTGAACCATCAGAAATCCCATATGGCTCGTTTGAAGTAACTACAGTAATATTCATATACTCCATTTCAGCAAATTCATTTTCCCCATTATACTTGTCTGAATTACGCATGATTGAAGTCGCTACACCAGATGTAAATGAGTCCCACATAAAATAACTCTGCAAAATAACAAACACTATCATCAACAAAATCACTATATTCAAATGTTAGCATAATAGTATAGTCTTCAAAGTCCATTTCTAAAGTATTACCGTATAGAATTCATCGTCAAACCATGTATCCCGAGCCATTTTCAAGGATTTGAAGCAGTACTGTGCCTCGTATGTTTTCTGACTCTGCTCAAATGCCTCGAAGAACTTCTCATTTATGGGGATTGTGTTTGTTGCATCCAAAGGAACAAGGGTAACCGGAATCCCAGAATGGATTACCTGCAGTATGAATAAACAGAATTAAGACTGTGTTACTAAGACACTTACTTGGGATACATTTTGAAACAACCATTGATTAGTATGCGCACAAACTGAATTACCTGGTAGGCAGCAAAAGGATCTCCGAAGATATTGAACTCTCCATAGGGATTGTAAGTGTAGTCTGTGAACAAATTTCCAGGGTCACCACATTGCCGAGGCTGGCAAGATGAGCTTGCATTTTGTGGGCAGCAACCTGTAGGGTTCTGTGACCTCACGCCACCACCCATGACATAAATATGCTCAACATTTTTCTTTAGATGAGGATTTTTCATAAGAAAAATGGCGAAATTCGTATGAGCTCCAATAATGAACACAGTAATTGGACCTGCAGATATCGTGTCAATCATTACTTGCTGTGCACTAGGTTGTCGAAGAGGAGTATATTTCCTGCTACCCTGATTTCATGACCAAATTAATGTGTTATGTTCATCAATACTATGACCAAAAAGGATAACAAAAAAGAGCTCTTAAATTTTTTTTAAAAATTTAGAATTCCAAATTTAGCAAACCAGAAACAGTCAATCATTTTGTGCATCAATTACAACTGAAAACCAAAGCATTCAACTTGAGATTTACGGTATGGTATGGTATGGTTTGCTCATAAATTCATACCTGTGGAAGAAAGCTTTTTCGAAAGCCATAGTTGGTATCAATATCTAAACGTCCTCCACGGCCTACAGGAATAGCTTGTCTGTATCTGCAATAACCAGCAGTACCAATCCCCTGAATATGGGGGAGAAAAAAAGTTAACAAATATGTTTTTTTCTAATTAAAAAAGAAATCAAAATTTTCAGTTTTTGAAATAGCTAAATATTTTAGTGTAGAGGCCTATGTTAAAGTCAATTTGTACCCCATTGCAGAAACAAGAATCGCATTTGAAAAAAAAAAAAAAAAAAACAGGGTATTACTCTGCACCTGTTCAATTATTGGAAGATATCCACCAACATCTGGTAGTATAGTCCCATCTTCAAGAATCCCACCCTCACCTCCCACTCCAACCGGAATGTCGTCCCGGTCCATCATGTAAAGAATGTCATAAATTTGATTAATAGCATGCCCGGCATCAGTCCATGCATTGGGGTTAATAGTTATTGCCTGCACCAAGTTAAGGTAATGCATATAAGAGTCTGAAATTATATCATCAGTGTTGTGCATATGATCAAGAGCTCTCAGTTACAAGTGAATGTCACTAGAGCTTGTTTCTGTAAACTATATCAAAGAAGAAGAAAAATTAGGAAGCATGATCCCCAAAGATGTATATATATAGTATATCTCAAGTATCATAAACAATAAAAGTTTCAAGTTTTAACAGTAAATCACATTATTTTTTTGACTAATTTAAAATAGGGTGTTTTAAGAATAAATAATTTCTCACTTGTGCTTAAGAAATGGAGTATAATGGTTAACACCTAATTCATTTAGTATTCAATTATTAGAATTCCAAGAACAAAATATATATATATATATATATATATATATTATCACTTGTACTCGAGAAATTTAATGGTCAACGAGTGATTTATTTATAATATTTTGTGATTGAGTCATGAAAGACTAAATAAAATATTAGTTACAGCTTTAACACAGCTATCTGAAACTGAATAGATTTTACTCAAAGTCAAACTATATCCTTAACCAACAAGATCAAGCAGTATACTTATAGATTCAACAAAACAGAATAATATGGAAAATAATAATAATAATAAAACTTAAATATGTCAAATTTAAAATTTCATATTATGTACAAATACTGAAATATTTCAACACAATTCAATTCAATTTGACTAATTATGGGTGTGTGTATACATATATATTCATATGAAATCTATTGAAAATCCAAT
>JAOTQH010000001.1:850511-867142 GCA_025631255.1 Cornus kousa | reverse complement strand
AAAAAAATAAAAAACAAAAAAAAAAAAAAAAAAAAAAAAAAAAAATGCTTGTCAAGGCAAGACAGGCTCTAATACCATAATAAATCACAAAGAATTGTGAAATTCTCTTGTCCTTTCTATTGTCTATACATTGCTCAATATATACAAAATAGTGTGAGAGAGAAATAAAAGCGTGCCCCTAATTACATGCTATAATGGTGAATCGTGTTCTATACATAATTGCATAGAGATAAATATGGAAAGTATGATCTGGACGTTAGGTGGGCGAGGTTGGTGGAGCTTGATGTGTGATCATTCTTTCAAGACAAAAGTTCTAGAGCAAATATTGACAATAGATAATCTATGGAGGAGGACGTACATCATTGTGAAATGGTGTTGCATATACAAAGGGATAAGGAGTGAGTGAATCATCTTCACCTGCACTCTTTAGTGGCTCGGGACAATTAGACCATACTTTTGGGTTTGTTTGGGGTTCATTGAGTCATGCCACGTTTTCAAGGGAGCGTGATTGATTTTTAGAGAGTGGGCACCTAAATTCAAGATGCTTGGAGAGTGGCACCCTTAGTGTATAGCGGGGCTTGTGGAGGAATCAAAATAGGAGATTCTATGACGAAGAGGAGACTCCTATTAGAGTGCTTAAGTTCTTTATTATTACCTCTTTATTTTGTTGGGTTTTTGGATCAAATTGTAAATCTACGGGGGATATAGCGGACGTGGACTTTTTGGACATGTTGAGAGATTAAGGGCCCTTGGGTGGTTGTTTTGTGGGATGCATTCTCCGGTTGCATGTGCGTTTCTAATGATGCTTTACTTGTATAAAAAATATTAGATTTATATATGGAAAATACTTGTCTCCTACCATGTAAGAAGGAATTTGCTTTTACTAGCTGATGTGGACCAACAAAATTTTCACACTTAAAATATTTTAAAACAAATACTAAAAAATTGGATCAACCAACTTTTAACGGGTTAACGGGGTCAAATTAAAACCCACCAGAAAAATTCCACTTTCAAACTCATCGGTCCTCTTTCCTCTCCCTATTAGATCTCCAGCAACACTTCATACAAATCTGATATCCTTATAGAAAAATATGTGTGTGTGTGTGTCTGTAATATAAAGTACAAAAAAGATTAGAAGACAGACCATAAAATAAGAAGAATACGGGGCGGTGAGGAGCAACGTGGTGGTTGCGAAGGGTTGGGAGTAGCGGCGATTAAATGGAGATTAGGGTTTCGGACAGAGATTTGTACTGTACAAAGATTTGGTACAAATGAGAGAAGCGCGATCTGATTGCAAAGAGAGAGTTCTGCAAATCAAAAAGAGAGAGAAGGGATGAGAGAGACATTGATCCAGTTGCAGAAGGGGGAGAGATTGCGCCCAGAAAAGATGGGTTAATTTGATCCAATTGTAGTCGTTTTTAATTTTTAGTCACATTTTTTATTTTTATTAGTCCACATCAGCTAGGAAGAAAATTCCTTCTAATATGATAGGAGGCCAGTATTGTCCTTTGTATATTATATATAACCTTTTTTTCATTAAATATAATATATATAATTTAGTTATACATATATTATATATAACTAAAATAAGGTTTTATTTTGGATGTTTGAGTGTTCTTTCTCCAACCAACTTTTGAAGTAGCTTTGGGATTTCTGGGATTTCTGTAACTGTACCCGAGCTTAATAACATTAGATTGGCATATTTAACATTTGGCTGCCAATACCATTTCTTCGGGGAGAAGTATCATTTGTCCACACTTGAATACCTCTCACAAGATTTTTTTTTTTTTTTTTTTTTTTTTGGATGTTCCAAGAAAAGTGGAGCTGGACATTTTTTTGTGTTTAAAATTGTTTTGAAATTCAAAAGATATCATTAATCATACGACGAATCACAAATCTTTATTATTGTGGTACACCTTCCCATTAAAATTAGTTATTTATTTTGTTTAGGAAAGCTCTTATTAGAAAAAATTTATATATTAAAGATTCATATCCCTTGTTCAACAAGGAACTTTGGGGAACTCTATCTAAGACTTTTGAGAATTGTGTTGGGATGTGTCTCACCTGAAGAATGTTGTTCGAAAAAGTTCGACCAAGCAGCAGATCTGTCGCACTTTCTTGGTTGGGAGTTCTGAAAAGTGCAACTGGTCGCACTATTAAGGACCGGTTGCACTTGCCTAATATGTGCAAGTTGTTTCTTTGCAATTAAGGCAAGACTTGGTTACCAATAAATTGTAATCCTTCTCCAATAAGAGATGGGTTGAAGACTCTATAAATAGAGGTGGAGAAGGCAGAGAAGAAAAAAGGGTGTTAAATATAAAAGACAATGAAGAAATAGTATATATTGATGCATGAGATATAAAGATACATGAGAGTTTATATAGGTGAAGAGATGTGTGGAGTGTAAGAAACCTAAACCCGATATAGTAAACCTATACATAGTTAGAATATATTCTCCAATATAGTAATAATATATTCTACAATATATTTTAACAATCCCCTCAAAATCAAGGTGGATTGAATAAAACCATCTTGAATTTGGAAATAATTAAGATCTTGAAAGCGGCATGGCGGAACTGGCACTGCTGCTGACTGTGTCTAACATGGCAACTGACGTGGCATTATTGCTGGCACCGCTATTGATGTGTCTTGGAGACTGATTGGGCGGCCAAATAAGGCTTTTGTTGATTATGAACTTGAGACTAAAGGTCTATAAGTTTGAAGGTTGATCGCCGAAGGTTTTGACCGCCAGGGATGGGGCTGATGGTGCCATCCCCGGCGGTGATTACGATAAACTGATAAGATTGTTACCAATAATCAAGAGGCTTTGATACCATGTTAGAAATAAGAGAGAGTATAAAACTCTGTATTGTATTGATGTGAGAGATATGAAGATACCAAGGAGTTTATATAGGTGACGGGATGTGTGGAGAGCAAGAAACCTAAACCCTATATGGTAAACCTATCCATGGTTAGAATATATTCTACAATATAGTAATAAAATATTCTACAATATATTCTAACAAAGGGTATGAATTGGTGAGAATATAGGGATGTAACCTTATAACAGAAGGGTTTGCTCTGAGCCCAAAAAGATTCGTGAGAGCTAAGAGTGGGTGAGTGCATTATCTGTTATTGAAATATTTTCTTATTTTCTTCTTTCCGTGGACATAGCCCTAGAGTATTGAGTGAACCATGTTAAATATTGTATGTTGTGCCTGCTTGGTGTATAATTATATCTCCATATATGCATATGCATGTTCGATGATTGTGTGATGATATGCTTCTACTATGCCTGAATGAAGTGGGATTTAATTCCCAACAACTGGTATCAAAGTTAGTTGAAGGAAGCTAATATTCCCAACAAACTGACATAAAGAAATATGGTAATCTCTTGGGTAAGTCAAGTGATACAAGGGTCTATAGAGACCGTTGGTAAATTTGAAAAAATACCATTAATGAGTTGAAAAGAAACAAACGTTTGACTAAGAGGTTCGAACCATGGTTAGTAAAATACGGTGAGAAAATATGTTCATGTAAACATATGAATATTATTTTATTTTAAAAAAAAAAAAAAAAAAAATACGAATACAGACATGTTCGGGTATAATATTTTTTTGGTTACAAAATTGACATGTATACTATTTTTCTTTTCTTATGCCTTAATTTCAATCAATAATATAAAAGACTAAAAATAATAATAAAATATTGTGTTGTAGAGAAATGAATAATTTAGAACATTGAAGAGTTTGTAGAAAGTAGTAGATTGGAGAAGATTTGAGGAGAGCAGAGATTTTGTGAATATGTATATACTTAGGTGGAGAGATCTGGAAACTAAATCCTAAGCATTTATTGTAATGCATCATGACGGAGGATGCCTATATATAGGTAGGAGTGCGTAGACGGAGAGTAAGTTTTGTACGTTTGAAAAGAACAAAACTAAAACGACTACGTCCTACGCCAATAATTTAGGTACTTCTAACGAATTTACTATCTAAGCTCCTTCAGACATCGGACAACGGATTTTTGTACCACTGTCTCAAAATGTAATATTCTCCTCGTAGAAATTTAGTAATCTCCCTATAATCTTTTATAAATATAGTAATTGTTTCGCTTCATATGGGAATGGGAATGGAACGACAAACTTTTTTTGTGACTGATTACTGTTTCTAAGTGAATCCACAACACGTGTTTCCTTCAATAACGGAGCCAGTATAGGACTGGGGCACGTGCTCCCCCGGATTTTTTCCTTCCGTTATTTTATATATATATATATATATATATATATATATATTTCCCTATAATATGTATATATTTTTTGAAAATGTGTAAAAATGCCCCCCCTCAAATTTCTACTTCCCTTGTATAATCTATATGTTTCCTTAAATATTTGTTCCTGTTTCATTATATTTCATATATGTAATTTATTAATTTACCTCATTCCAAAAATATCAATCTCTATATATATCCACATATTTCTCTTTATGTATATATACTCCATAAACACAAATTTATATGCATTTAGTGTGTCCCCTAAACAAAAAATTTGACTCCGTCTCTGTTTCCCTAGCATAATAAATTAATATCAAACTGGCAGACGCCTATCATTTAGAAGGTGGGATGATGTAAAAATTCTTGTGATTGTCTTAAAGCATTATAAGTGACATTTATTTTGTTAGTGGACAAGAACCCAACTACAATTATTTTCGATTCTAATAAGAAACATGCCCTTTCGCCAAAAATGGTTAATAATTAGATGACAAGTACTCCATCTCCTATTAATTGTCCATCTTTTAACTTTATAACTTTTTGAAGGGGATATGTCATTAAAAGTTAAAAAGGTAATTATGAAAAGATGGTATTTATTTTGTTTGACTTTTCAAATTGAAAAATTAATTTGAAATATCCTAAAAACAAAAATGGACTACTAATATGTGATAGAGATAGTAGCATTTTAGTGATCATTGTGGAAGCTAAAAGGGTAAGTGATTGAAGTAGTATATATTAGTGAGTGGGACATGCCATGTAATTAACATAACTATCCAATGATAAGGGCATCCGGTATGCGTGAGTGAGTGGATAATAAAGGAGTAAATTTGAGAGAGGGAGATGGTGTGGGTGGAGAGTAGATAGCCACGGCAGTAGGCCCCACCCCTCATCATCTATCCCAATATCTACATGCACAGAGAGTCAAATAGATTATCTCTCGTCACTTTTTGGAACATTTTCTGGAATCTGCTTTTTACTTTTTGGTTACTTTTTTTGGGTCATCACTTTTTCTCCCTTTCCCATCATTCTAGCCGATCAAATTGCTCTCTCTCAACAACTCTTTTTCTTCTTTTCTTTTTTTTAATATTTATAAATACTAGTTGAGCTCTACCTAAAATTCTTATCATTCAACAATTATCTCCTTCAGTATGAAAATTATATTTGATTGAATTGCACTTAATTTACGCATCTTTCATTACCAAATTGATTATACACATGCTCAATGAGATCTCTCCTAAAATCAACAATGTCTATTCTATTGTGAATCTTGCTTAGGCGAGAGGAAATGTGATCCACTAAGATCAATGGGTTTCGAATGTAATGTGGAAGGGAGATTGGTTCCTCCGTCGGAGGTGTCCATTGCAAAATGTATTCACGCTCGTATTTTATGATCATATTGTGTAATATGATACACATTCTCATTATCTTATTCAAGTCTTCTTTATTCCAATAACACAATCGTTCTTGCGTTATAACCCACCTCATCTGCATTGGTGACTTTCAGTGTGTCAAATAGAATATCATGGTCTGAAACGCGAACGTTGGGACGTCAATGTCATAAACCGAGCATTCCTTATCTCTTCAACATCCTTCCTAATGGCTTGTTATTTGTTAGCAAACGATTTCTCTTTGACACTTATTGGGTGCGGGATGGTTTGCATCAAAATTGTCTACTTAGAATATATACCATCAGTTAGGTAATACCCTATTGTACGCCATTGCCCATTCACCTCATAATTAACCCAAGGCATTGTACCATTGATCATGGTCTTAAATACTGGGGAATGATCGAGCATGTTCAAGTCACTGTGTGAACCAGCCATACCAAAGAAAGCATGTCAAGTCGACAGATCTTTCGACGCAACGGCCTCCAATATGAGGTTAGGCTTACGGTTTCTTCCCATGTACATGTCATGCCACTCTGAGGAGCAGTTTTTTAATTCCCAACGTATACAATCTACAAAGCCAAGCATACCAAGGAATCCTCTCTCCTCACCTTCTCGAAGCAGACGTGCAATGTCGTCTGTGTTTGGTGAGCGTTGGTACCGCTCCACATACACAATAATTATAGCATCACAAAACCTCTTCAAGCTTTCGATCGCAATGTGCTTGAAAATCTTTATATACTTGTCACAAAGATCAGTTGAAATTCTAAAGGCGAGTATATATATCACAACAATCTTCTTCTATATAGGAGTGTATAGGGGCGGAGCAAGAAATTTTAGGTTGGGGGGCCGGATTTCTACTATGCAAGTAAAGTTTGAAAATTTTATAAATCAACTGTAATATGATTTTTTATAAATACTAGTTGTAGTATATATACTTTGAGAAAATTCAAAAATGATACAAATACAACTTAATAATAGATGAAAATTTGAAATTAAAAAGGAAAATATAGAGAAAAAAATGATGAATTACAATTTAAAAGAGAAGATGTACAGAAATAAGTATTGTCAGATAATTAAATTTTCTTCATCAATTGTTTCAGTTTTTCAAAATATAATTTTTGGAAGAAAATTTTAGAGTATTTTGATTTCACGTGGGAAAGATATACCTAGATAAAAAATTAGAAAAAAATAATGAATTTTAACTAAATAAAATAATTTTAAATTAAACAAGATGTTACTAAAGTTTGTTATATAATTCTAGATATTTTCTTGTAGATATCATTGGACAAAAATGTTTGAAAAAAAATGCATGAAGCTTTTTTATTAAACATGATGGAACATTAATGATTTTTAGATATTGTACATGTATATATAAATAAATTAACAATATGTTATAATAACAACTATAATAATAATGAGTTTCTTCAAAATATTTGAGCTTTTAAAAGCATAGTTAAAAGGTTCAAGAGAATTTTTTTAAAAATTTTAAGAAGACACATACAAAATTTATTTTCGAACTCTCTATTTTGTGGCTAATTTTCAAACTCCGTATTTTGAGTCAATATATAATTATTTTGAAAAGATTTACTTCAAAAAGTTTGGGGGCTGGCCCTAGCTCCGCCCCTGAATGGCTTCTCGGCTGGTGGAAGTGGGACTCATGTTTGGGTCTCACATACATAATCCAATGAATGGAGAGCCAACTCTTCATTCGATGTTACGGTTATAAGTTTCACTTTCCATGTTATACTTTAGGGAAAAAAAGACAAGTTCAGATTTTGAAGATTCCATCTTAATATTACACTGACAACAAATTTTGATTAGAAATTATAATGATAGAAGCTATTATTTTGGTACATTGATCTATGAAGGTTTAACACAAGGTCCAAGAACCTGTTGTGGACCTGCGGTGCATCTATAGAAAGTTTTGGTATCTGTTTTGTGGAGTGCAATAAGCGAAGAGTAGTTCTATTAATGTATTAAAAATGGAGTAGAAAGTAAAAAAGATAAATATATATTGGAAACTGAGAAACTTATAATTATTATTTTTATCAAAGTCAGTAAATCTTTCAATACCACGCTGTCTACAGAGAGTAAAAGCGTGAAAGAAGAGAGAGCCTATAGAAAACTGCATATGGCCCATTCCATTAGATGTTCTTTTATTGTTTGCAGAACCTAAAGATTAGAATGGAAGCGGTCCTGAACCTCCCGGTGGGCCATGGGGTCCAGGTGGCCCAAAAAGATCACCAAGCGGTCCAGGAGGAGGGGGGGCGGCCCAAGAAGAGGTACAGGAGGCCGAAGAGGTAGTAAAGCAGCACCGGGTGGGGGCCCAAGAGGCCAAAGAGGTGGTGGCGGAGGCCCAGGTGAAGGTCCAGGACCTGAGTTCCACCAGGATCACCAAAGCAGTCTTGTAGCCAGCAACAACACAAGAGAAGTAAAAGCTGCAAAAAGAAAATGCAAACAAAAACACTTGTTACAGAATACAGTGTGTATTATCGCAACTCATCAACTGACAAAAGAAATCTTCATGTCCTAACAAGTTTCATATGAGGCCAAATAGTACAGGGACACAAACTTGCATATATGCATATATATCTTTTTTCGTTTTTATTTTTTTAAAAAATTAATTCATCACATGTAATGATGTAAACACAATAAAATGAAGAAATGGAGAAAAGAGAAAATACTGACCAAGAAGATACAGTGCTGCATAAGTTATTGACAAAGCCACCAAGAAAGCCCCCAGGTAACGGAAACGGAGGCGGAGGGCCGCCAGGTCCTGGTCCAGGGCCACCTGGTGGTCTGGGTGGCCTCATCTAGCCCTCTAGTCTGCTTGAGAGAGAGAGAGAGAGGTGTAGTAGAAGCTGAGGACAAGTTCTGTGACATTGTGTTTGGAGTTGGGGGGCACTTTCACTATATAGAGGCTGTGTTTGGAGTTTGGACACCTTGCAAAGTAATTTTTGAATGTTAAGTGGGCAAGTATATATGCCCATTTTCTCAAACGCTCTAGAACTTTTTAATCTGCCTTTCAAACCCTTCAACTACTGTTCTCCAACCTGCCTTTCTTTCTAACTTCTTTTCTTCATGGTACATTAAAATCGTAGGTGTAGTTGCAGTCAAGTTTGGCTCTATAACAATACAAGAAGTTGAGTAATGTCAATCCCAGATTGTTTTTATTCTGATTCTCCAATAACCACTTCCTGAACCTGTTTAATTCAAGTACCAAACATAACCTTGGCAGGACATCCAAGGGTTAAAAAAAGGGAATTTTGTCATCTTTGGCCAGAGTTAGAAAACAATAACCTTATTAATAAACTCCGTTTAACAAATGGGTAAATCACTCCCACCCAACTGTGTATTGCATTCTTCCTCTTTAACTGTGCATAACAATTTGCCTCTTACAAATTACTGGTATTTTGACTTGTGGTACCTCTCCCAATAAAAACTCCTCATTTCTTTTGAAAACTCTCTACTTCTCTGTTGTCAAATAGAGAGTTTTCATTGGAAGGGATATCACGTGTCAAAATGCCCCGAGATATTGTTTCCCATTCCTTCCAATAAATTATATATAATACACTACAAGATGAGTTACTCGGACACTATAAATTGGCAAAATATTATATCAATTAAGATTCTAGAAATACTATGAATCTCAGTTTTCTTTCTTCCAAACCAGAAGTAACCTACCACCAATACTGAATTACTGGTGACAAGTTTGTATTCAGCACATATGCCATTGACATTTAGACCAAAAGAGGCAATGTTTGAGATCAAAAATTGCATCTACAACTGTCTTTCAATGTCAAATATAGAGCCCTATTTTTCATTGAATATTGAGGCTAAATGTCCACCAACATTGTGGAATATTCTCTTAAAAAAATTCGTGACAAAAGCACCAGAATTATAACGAAGGGGTTATTGATACTATAAGCCAGCACAATAAAAGTATAAAAATAAAAAAATAAAAAAAATGAAATACAGGTTCTTTGCATTTTTATTGTTACTAATCTAAAAAGTGTCTGTCAACACCAAGGAAGATAAAAAGTACATATACAAAACCGAGAAGGGCTTCTCATCAATCCAAAAATTAAGAATAGAAACAAGAAATCTGAAAATACAAAAAAATTTACCTCTCTATGCAGTTTAACAAGTTTACTGGCCAGGATTGAAGACATACAGTTCCAGAAACATTTGCAGCTTTGTAAGTTGAGGATCCCCTAGTAGTAAAAGAACCAATGATATATTACATGCCTTCGTTATCCTTGATCCGGGCAGAATTCTTATCTTTCTGAGAATCCTTACGTTTCTTTCTTCTTATAGAACCAACAGCAGCAGAGTCTACCAATGGGCCAGACCAAGTTTGGATGGGTACTTTTGAATATGAGAAATTCATTGAACTGAATGGGACATCAGGATGGTCAAAGGCTGGGTCAATGTGATGTGAAGAACCTAAAGGATAACCGAGTGTTCCATCCTGGTGTGGAGGAGGAAATTTCTCGCTCTTGCTCTTTGCATTTGCATGTGTTATCAAACGTCGCCTCTGTTGTAGAAATAAATATAACATGGTAGTAGTGTGAATCAGTCAGGAGAATTGAGTTGTGAGAACATAGAATCAAGGGCCATCAAGAGCCACATCAACAATCCACATTAACAAATGCATTATTATAGTAGGGAATATTACCAATATTTGTTTTCTGCACATTACACATATCTCACAGACACCTACATAATTGTGGGAGAGGGGGACTATGTTCTTCGAGACCTAAATCAGTACATAGATGTTTAGGATAATCTCTGGTCAATCTACATCTCATTAGTACCGCAAAGATCTGGCTAATTAATCAAATTAATTATATGCGTTATTGCAATCCCACAACTCCCTTACATAACAAACTCACCCAGAACATTTAAACATTTCTTCCCCAATATGAAACAATTCACCATGACTTTTTTAATATTAAATCATGTTCCATGTTTATTTTATCAAAATCATCAACATGCCTTCTCTTATTTCACTGAGAATAAAAGCATGACTTTTATCTATAATCCTAAATCAGCAAGAACTGTACACATCCTCTTTACCAGATTAGATGCTTTCAGAATTTCAGATAAATGTAAGAGCTTGTGGGTGGAACATAGAATCATGACAACCTAACTTTGGTACTTAGTCAAAATCATACGTAGTGTATGATATTCCCCTGTGAACAAAGAGAGAGCCAAACAAATCATTGACAAGAGAATATGCCCACACATGATGAACACCAGTTTGCTTGTTCACAAACATGTCAACTATTAATTAGTCTCAAAATTTACAGAAGAAAATTACATGAATAATGCTCAAAAAACAATGCCATGATATTCTATGCACATCATATTTTTTAGCTTTTGGGTAATACATTTTCACTTGACCATCTAAAGTACATACATAGTTATTCGATATAAAAAGTGCACACTGCACAAGACAACTCCAAGATTCTGCTTACATAAACACAGATGCATGCAAATGCATAAGTGAATAATTTATAAATCACATCAATAATGTCAAACCATGGCCCTAAGTTTCCATATTGGGGAATTGCTATATTCCAAATCTAGTATTTGTATTAGTGCTGTACACCTATTTCCATATATGCGGATCATAGCTAAAAGCCTAGAATCCTACTTGAAGGCATCACTGGATGGTAATGATCCAACAAGTGTCTCCAAAAGATTGCACATTGCAGAACTTTATGGAACTGCCCCTACTTTGTCCCGCTGACCAGGCCAGTAATTCATAAGCATTCTATAAATTTAATCATAGTTTGCAGAGTATTATGGTAATCTCCAATCACTTCCTACCAACTCCACAAAATTCCTGTCAACCTACTCCTTACCCGCTGGAGAGTCTACCTGTAACCAACTTACTTCTTGTCGGAGCCACAGGTAGTTCTTGAGGTCTTGATTCTTCAAATTATTATCTTGACATAATAATTAGTGCAAGGCATGGAACTTATCCAGACTCCTCTGGTTTTCAAGAAATTTTCTTTTTTTAGGTGGGTGGCATAATTGGAAATCAGTTGCAAATAGAGGCATGTACATTGATGTTTCTATTTTTCTTCAAGCTGGATGCATGCTTCTTTCAAAGCAAGATAATATTTGAAGAGTACAAGATGAGGAATGGTTCCTTATATCTTTTTTAACTTTAAATTTAACTAAATTAGCATACATTATATGCCGAGGAAGAGGCTACCTACTGAGACTATATTAACCAATATGGACCTTAGAGACTCAAATAACCAAATCATAAATAAATGTGCTTATCTGACATACATCAAGATTGGCCTGCAACTCAGCATTGGCTTCTGGAGCAGGGATTGCCCTTACAGCCCGATCACGTGCACGAGTTTTCTTCACAACATCCGTGTTGCCTTTACCAGCAGCTCTCAGCCTACAAACGTGAAACCTTATTTAATGTCAAAACTTATATATATGTATTATTATTATCATTTACTTTTTTTGTCGGAAAGGAGGAGGGGGAGGGATATGTTAACTCTGTTGATAAAGTACAAGAGAAGAAATGATAACCAAATGGCTGGGATGTCAACAAACTGGTAGTAGGGGCAAATTTACAAAAATTGAACTTGTAAAATTTAGAAATTTTAAAGAACTTTTGCGGTGCAATTTTTATTAGTTAATTTGTAATAGAGTTTACTTGTTCATGAGGCTGTGGCCTTAGATAGAGCACAGTGAAAAAATAGGATTCATGTAACCAACCTCAAGAAGTTGGAAAAAGGCTTTGTTAACTTGTTCATAATTTTCAAATTATTGGAACTAGTCTTATAGTATCTATCTTATCTGGTCTTTTTTTATGAGCAGAAATATCGTAGTTTGATGTAAAAAAAAAAAATGAATATTAGAACTTTAAGGTGTTAGTAGGGAAACGATGAAATTAAGTCATCGACCTTCTAGCTTCTTCATCCCGTAGTTTTGCATCCATCTCCTTGCTGGGAGGATATTTTGGAAGGCTTGAAGGATCACAAGCATAAGGTTTGGTTGTGAAGAACTGCAAAACAGAAAACAATATCCATAAAACACACACACACACAGAGGAGGAGGGGGAATCAACATATATGATGCGAGTATGAGAGGGAAAAAAAAAAATCTCTTGATGAAAGTTTTAAAATAAAATTCCATGCAGTCATGCACCATAGTCCTACACAGAAATCCGTTTTTTACCATAATATTATGACAGCTTAGCAAGTTTACGTGAGAATATATTTAAAATTTAAAAAGCATTAATAGCAAGCCAGTATTAGTTTTCCTGGGAATGGCACCAACGGTGATCCTTTTCAACAGAACTATTTGCATTAGGGAGATGACAATAAAAAAGACAAGCAGAATCAATCACCTAAAAGGTGTTCATTGCCACCTACTCACATTATAAAGTCATGGCCAAGTTGCAATGTTCTCAAAATTTCCTAGTAATTTTCAAAAAATTCAGGATGTTTGTCTTCCCCATACAACAGTTGAAAAGTTTTCCCTAAAATGTTTTTTCTTAACACAAATCACTTTTTTTGATTTCTGGAAAGCAGTTCTAAGCTTGAGGTAGAATAGCATGTCATTATGAATCCACTTATATCTTAATAAAAACGTAATTGACTATGAATGCAATCATATGCTTAGGTAGAAAACTACACGCTCTATTGAGTACCTTTTGTTCTAGACCCATCATAGCAGCCACAAGGAGAAGGATGGCATCAAAAAGAGGGAGAAGATCAAGGGGCTAATCCTCACAGTTAAACTAAAAGGAAGAAAACCCCTAATTAAAAAGGGCATTACATGTAACTGATGCACATGAAACATTATCAAAACCAATGTATTGTTAGCATTGTAGATTCATAGAGTACGATTCTCATATGGAACAATAATTTGCAAATGATTGATCCAACCATCACATCCCAATATAAAGCTTATGCTTTATGAATGGATGATCCTTGGAAATAAGGGCTGTGTATTCTGCAGAAGCTCATAGCCATGGAGATGCTACAAAAGCCGAATTAGGAGCTCAATCAACAGGAATCGGGATAGTGTTATAATCTTTAGATAGTTTGGATTTATAGCTGAAGAAAAATAATGCAAATGTTATAAAACTGACCAAAAGAACAAATGGAATTTATGGCATGTGCTTCTGTAGAGATGCCTAAAAGCACCAATTTGGAAGCAAAAATCCCAACATTGGCAACATTTTGAAATACACTTTAGCAGAGCCAGAACTTGATACTTTTATTTGTTGCATACTATGGGGAACATCTGAGCGTCAATTTCTATCTGCAGTTCTTTTTCTTGACAATATTCATTTCTTATCACAAAAAGGTGATTTTTTAATTAACCATATTATCATCTCAAAAGTTAAATTGACAATAAGCCAGTTTAAAACTGAAAAATGAAATATAGAAACCAGCCATACCAGAGCCCGTATTGCAAATAGAGTAAGTAAGAAAGGCAACAAAACGAAGTAAATCTGTTGTTAGAATAAAAAAAGCTCACTTCACTCCTCAATGCATCTGTGGCAGTTTGACGTTCAGCAGGGTCAATTGAAAGAAGGGTCTCAATTAATGGCAGAGACGAAGGCGGAAAATCTCTAAATGTCTCTGCTATGCGTCGTTTGTATGATTGCTGGGGTTTAAATATGGTTGCATGTGGCAGCTTTGATTTTTTCCAATATTCATCAGAAGGAGAACCACATAGCTTAAAAATTTTGTGCAGCTGCTCCACCTAGGTAACATAAAAAGTGTAGATATTAGTGGTAATGAAAAGAGTAGCAGGGCTCACAAAAATCCATTCCCTCTATTTTAGCATCCAATTTCTGCAGGCTTTTAGTGCCAATAAAGCAATTGAATTTCAATCTTTTTTGCGTGGCTAATAAGAAGCCTGCAATATAAGGATCTGTAGACCAAGATAAAGCCACTGCATTTATCTTCTACTCTAGAGAAGGAACAAAACATGAAATGACTGGTAGATGGCTAAAGAACGAGTTTTCACAGATATCAAATTGGTATAATCGAAGTTCAAGGTAAACCACCAATTATGATAAGGCATACAAGCTTGTACCAAAAACGACGAGAATTTCCTACACCCCGCCTAAATCATTTTATGTAGGACAAGGCTAATATGTAGGTCATTAAAATCACTATAATAAAGATATATTGCACCATAAAATGGAGCCTTGCAGTATAGGCATATGCAAGGCAATTTCATATTTAACAAACTTCCTGCAAATTTGAGTTTGAACACAAGAATGTATGCATTGTAATACCAAAAAGCTTGACCAATGCATCTTGGTGAGAGTGACATAAGGGATAATATATAGAATGAAGTCAAAGGGTCTGAAAGTTACCTCTGTCCGACCAGGCATGATGGGCTTCCCAGCCAACAGCTCAGCAAGAATACAGCCAGCACTCCATAAGTCAACACCCACACTGTAGTCAGTGGCCCCAAGAAGTAGTTCCGGGGGTCGATACCATAGAGTGACAACCCGACTAGTCATGGGCTGCTTGTGATTAGGGTCAAAGCAAGAAGCCAACCCAAAATCAGCAATTTTAAGAACCCCTCCATTGTCAAGAAGAAGATTTGACCCCTTAATATCACGATGCAGAACATGGCGGTTGTGGCAGTGCTCAAGCCCTGACAATAGCTGATGCATGTAACACTTGACCTATACCATAATCATAGATTCATAAGACAACAAAACCACCCCATTCAAAAGTGGTAAGCAAACAACAAAAAAATCAAATATTTTTAGGTCAACACTACAATGATTAAAATTTAAGCAAATATAATCTAACCTGAGGCTCCGTAAAACTGATTTCTGGGCTAGCTGCAAGGCCAGCCAAATCATGCTCCATATAATCAAACACAAGGTACAAACTACATGACATCCGTGAAGTTGCTAAACCTTCCAATTTTACAACATTGGGGTGATCTAATCGTCGCAGAATTAAAATCTCTCTAGCCATAAATTTTACACTTTCAGGCTCCAAATTGTCAAATCTGACTTTCTTCAGTGCAACAATTTTCCCCGTTATAATATCCCTAGCTTTGTAAACATTACTATATGTGCCTTGCCCAATCTAATCACAAAAATACAAAAGCATACAACAAAGAATAAGACATTAATTCTACAAACAAATAAAAATTGGAAATGAAACTACAAAAATACTTGCCTTGTTGAGTTTTTCAAAAGTGTCTGCCCTACGAGGTGTCCACCCATTGATTGCCTCCCCGGCCACTGCTGAGAGCCATGGCGGCCACCCGGCAGCCACTTGCTCACCATATACATGCTTAGGTGGATTACTGAGCCGGGGATTCGGCTTCGCCCGCCTCCTCTCACCCCTTGCCCGCCTACTACCATCCTTCTGCTCTTCCTTCTGATCCTCCCCGCCATTCTGAACCTCACCATCACCGCTCTCCCCATTTGCAATGGCAACTTTCTCTCTCCTTCTCGATCCCACTGTCAAATCCCTCTCTTTCTCGTTCTCTTTCCCATTCTCTACCACAACCTCCGAGCTCGGTGACCCTGGCGACGAAATCCCTCTCCCCAACACACACCCCATCTTTCACACCCCAAACCCTAACCCTAATCCTCATTTCTCATCACATTCTATACTATTCCACTCATTCAACAACCAACCTCGCCAATCAACCAAAATGAATAACAAATACAAATCTTCCAATAAATGCTGATTTTTTTTACTTTTTGCAGCAATCAAATGCAATGTTTGATTAATACAACGAACATACGCTAATTCAAGAACCTAGCTTTTTGCCCAACAAAGCAGAGGCAGTAATGATTTAGTAGCCCACAATTTATGGCGGTCAAAAATTAGCTAAAAACGAAGCAAAAAAAAGTGATCTACAGTTAAAATAAACTAGCTTTACAGTGCCTTTTGTTGGTGATTGAAGATCAGATGTTAAAGTGTAGCAAAGTTGAGTTCCAAT
>JAOTQH010000001.1:717054-735972 GCA_025631255.1 Cornus kousa | reverse complement strand
CAGTGGCAGTGGCAGTGGCGGTGGATGAGGAGATTGGCGGTGGCGGTGCTGTGTGGTATATATATATATATATATAAAGATGAAAGGGGTAATTTGGTCTTTTAATTATTTTAATATTTTATAATTAAAATTAATAAAATAATAAAAAGTAAAATGAATTTTTCACATATTTTAAACTTTGTTTGGCTTGTAAATTTCATAAGGAGTGTTACTGTTTTAAAATAGGATAATTTACAGAATGTCTTTTTACCGAACCTGACCCAAACAGAAATGAAAATTGGGAGAGACGAATCCATCGACGTCGTGTCTGTTTGGTTTCACTTCTACCTTCACTTTTAACTGTTTTAAGTAATATCTGTTGTTTTTTTATTATTATTATTTTTTTAAACACACGATTAAATATGTACTAAATACTAATGTAAATATAGAGAGTAACAATTTTATTTTTTTTTAGAAAAAAAGAAAGAAGTTTGTTTTATAATTTATATGAACCATGAGTAGTAATTATAATTATATGATAAAATAATTCATCTGAAATTCTCTACGTAGTATTTTTTAGTAGTGTTATGTAAAATATTGTTTTTGGGGAAAATTGCACCAATATGAGTGAAAAAAAATAGCAATAGATTTTAGACATTCAGTACATTGGTAATTGTGATGTTCAATATTTCAAATGTTGTTTAATATCTAAAGTGATAATGAGTCCTGTATTTTTATTTATTTATTTATTTATTTTTATATTTACAAGAGTGCGGAATCACAATGAAAATTAGAAAAACGTTTAAACAATCAATTGACTAAATGTTGCCTGCTTGCTTCAAAATGGTTTCGATAATATAGATTTTCAAGATGTTCATACATATTGAAGAATTGAAACAAAATAAAAAATAAATAAATAATTAAGATGAGCACTAAAAAGATTTTTTTTTAAAAAAAAAAACAAATGCTTTCTTAATATTTCTTTAAGCAGGATCTTACCATTTTTGTTATAACTCTAGAACCCACGCCCTTATGTCACATTTTATTTTTATTTTTTATTTATGGTTCTGTTGTACCCTATACACTGAGGACATCCACCATTTCCACTATTATATACTAATTATTTAGTTGCCCTTAAAAAAACAATAATAAAAAAATAATAAAAGAAAAATAATAATAATAAGGGGCGGCTGTGGATGACACCATCAATCTTCATGATCTCACTGCCAATAACTTCACTACCTTTGATTCTCAGAACAACTCCATCTTAGCAATTTGCATACTATATAAAGAGATAGTGTAGAGCACATTATCATACTCACCAATTTCACACACACACATCTCAATATGTGCAAGCAATTATCATCAGTCTTGCTTGCAATGCTTGTGGCTGCTCTGCATGTGACAACAATTGTGGCAGCTGTTGATGCTGCACTAACACCGGGAAAAGACCCAATTTTCGAGCTATTCATGCATGACATACTTGGGGGCAGCAGTCCTACAGCTAGGCCGGTCACCGGCTTGCTAGGCAACATCTACAGTGGTCAAGTGCCCTTCGCTAGGCCGGTTGGCTTCCTTCCCCAACAAGGCGGGGTAGCCATCCCCAATGCCAATGGTGCCACCCCAACCGTTAATGCCAATGGCATCCCATTGGGAACCGGCTTGGCCGGCACAACTTTTGCCGGGAATTCCAACAATAATGGCAACAATGCGGCGGCCACCCAATTGGGACCAGACGGTTTGGGACTAGGATTTGGGACAATCACTGTGATTGATGATGTGCTGACCTCTGCTCCGGACTTGGGGTCACAGACATTGGGGAAAGCCCAAGGGGTCTACCTCGCGAGCTCTGGAGATGGGACGATGCAGATGATGGCATTCACTGCTGTGATGGAGGGAGGGGAATATGGTGATAGTCTGAACTTCTTTGGAGTGTTCAAGATTGGGAGTGCCATGTCGCGCCTCTCAGTGACAGGAGGGACTGGCAAGTTTAAGAGTGCTTGTGGATTTGCAGAGGTGCGCGCGCTCATAGCACCTGGTCAGCATGTCACGGATGGTGCGGAGACGTTGCTGAGGATCACTGTCCACTTAAACTACTGAGATTGCTCTGGTGAGTGAGGAATTAATGTGGGTTGTAGCTTGTGTTGTGTGAGTCTGTGACTGTGTGGCCTTGGTTTGTAGTGTCTTTATGTCAAATGTGGCTGTATATAGATATACGTACTTGTGTTATACCCTCCAAAGCATTTGTCAAGTGTTCTGCTAAAATTTGGTGATTATATATATTAAGGATCTTTTGGTTGAGTTTTTTGGTGCTGGGAATCAGATTCTTCAATAACATGAAATCCGAAACAACATACATAAAATAAAATGCTAGTCTAGTGCATGAATCTTCCATTATTTGTTGGGAGAATGTATATATATATAGGTTTATCTGAATACCAGATCATGAATCATAGAACTATAGAAGAAACATGAAGTTTAACCCCTAGAGAGACTAAAAATTTGGAATCTCAGCTTGCTCTTCCCGTAAATAAAGCATTAACAATATCAGCCTACAAAATTGAACAACATGTCACGTGTTGGAGCTTACCCTTTTAAACAAAAAAACAAAAAAAAAAACAAATGTCACGTGTTGGTACTTGTTTTGTTTTTTTTATAGGCCAGCTTTCTTTCTTTTAGTTTGGTGCGTACTTTTCCTACCCAACAAGTTATCTTCCAAATTCAGCAAAATTTTGCTTGAGACCTAATATACTTGCAGCCAAGGACGGACCCATTAAAGCTCGGGGGGAGGGGGGCCTCAACCTTTTAAGAATTATATTTTTATATTCATAATTTTTTTAATTTTAAAATTGCCTCCCCTCAACTTAAATTGTTCTAATTTATATATACAATATTCTTTAAAGTTTTAAAATTGGCCCTCTCAATTTTTATTTTTTTTATTTTTGCATGCATAATTCTTTAAAATTTTAAAATTCCCCGCCCCTCAACTTTACAATCTTAAATTTTTTTAAAAATTGTCCTTCCTCAAAAAAATTATTACATTGTGCCCCTTAACATAATTTTTAAAAACATCACTAATGTGTACAAATATGCACTTTTCTGTATGAATCAAAATCATTCAACATAATACATTGATATTGCATGTGTGTCGCTCACTTTAACACAATACATCAATTATAAAACATATCAGGAAATATATATATACACACTAAACATATGATATAAAGTTATTGAGTAGTTATTGTATAAATGATTTAAAATTCTTACTAGCCGATCAAAATTGTTACACGTTGCGGTCTCACTGAACATCCTGTGTCAGGGGAGAGAAATCGAGGTCTGTAAATATAAAACATGTGGCATGTATGTAGTGACGGTGAGATCCAAACATTGACAAAGTGAGAGAAACCCAACTAAAGTGATATCTAAACGGCTACCATAATCAAAGGAGTGAAAAACACGTATCAGACGAGCAAAAGAACAAACAACCCATCAAACCACCAAACAAACTAAAAACAATATGCAAAACTCAACCCAAACACCACCCACCACCACCACCACCACCACGAAAGACAACAGAACTACAATACTCTACTGCCTAATAGCCACCTCCCTCTTCTCTCTCCTCTTCATTCTCTCTCTTTCCATCACCTCCCATCCGCCACCACCACTCCCACCCTCATCCGACCCATTCCTCTTCCCAAACCGCCAAACCCGAAACACCCGCCACGACCACCACCTCTTCTTCCACAACCCAAAAAATCCAATTGACCCATCACCACCCACACCTCCTTCCATTGCCTATCTCATATCTGGATCCGCCAATGACTCGGGTCGGATCCTCCGCCTACTCTTCGCCATCTACCACCCAAGAAATCAGTACCTCCTCCACCTCGACCTCTCTGCTCCACAAAGAGACCGTCAGCTTCTCGCCCTCACTGTCCGCTCCATACCCGTTTTCAGAGCTGCCCGGAACGTTGATGTCATTGGCAAGGCCGACTTCGCATACCCAAAAGGGTCGGGTTCGATTTCATCAACATTACATGGTGCTTCGATTCTTCTTCGGATTTCCACCCATTGGGATTGGTTCATCAATCTTTCTGCTGCTGATTATCCTTTGGTTAATCAAGATGGTATGTAATGTGTGCATATATATTATAGAGATACACACACACACACATATATATGTTAATTGCCATTCAATTATATGCTGTGCTCTGAATTGGGTTTAATTCTTGATTTTGCACTGATTTACTGATGGTTTTGTGGATGGCATTGGAATTCTATGTTTTGATCTGAATTCTTGTTTTTGCACTGATTTACTGATAATTGTTTTTGTGGGTGGCATTGGAATTCTATGTTTTGATTCGAATTCTTGATTTTGCACTGATTTACTGATAATTATTTTTGTGGGTGGCATTGGAATTCTATGTTTTGGTCAGAATTTTGTTGAATCCTTGATTTTGTAGTGATTTACTGATAATGGTTTTTGTGGGTTTTCAGATCTTCTTCACATTTTGTCATATCTGCCTAAAGATCTAACATTTGTGAATCACACAAGTTATATTGGCTATAGAGAGTATGAACATTGACTTCCTTAATTTGTTATTCATAGAATACACACAACTGCACATTTATGGTTACAACAATTTGATGGATGTTGTTTGTAAATTTAGAGATGTGAATGTGTGTGGTTTTGTAGATCGAGGAGGTTGAAATCGATAATTGTTGATCCTGGATTTTTCCTTTTGGAAGAAGATGAGACCTTTTATGTTACGCAGAAACGAAATCTGCCAAATGCTTACAGGTTGTTTACTGGTGAGTTTTTTGTATTTCCATTAATCAGTGGTAGTATATATCTTGTTTTGCATATTTAATTCAATGCTGATACATATATTTAAGTTCGAGTAGCGAATGCATGTGTTTTTTTTTTTTTTTTTTTAATCATGAGAACAGTTAATAATTATGAAGCTGATACACAATTACAGATAGAAAGGCTTTAAGGACACAAATTTTTGTGAACACTCAAACACTATTCATTGTGTTGTGGACATATTTCCCGGAAAAACTGTCATCATTGATCATTCAAATGTTTCTTTCCGGGTAGCATAACCTATTCACTGTGCATTGCATCCTGTAGGTTTTTACTTGGTGGAACCAAGACTTTTTTTTTTATTTTTTATTTTTAGTGTGAGATATGCAATTATCTGATAAAATGAATGACTTAAAATTTGATTTATACTATACATTTGGTACAAAAAAGATGGAAAGAAACAATATAATAAATTACTATGATAAGGGAAAGAAGTAGTGATTTGATTCATGCTAAGTTCATCAAAGGTGACTATAAGAGGAGGATGTGACAAGTATAAGGTGGAAGCACTACTTAACACAAACCAAATAGGGGATTGAAAAGTATGATTACTTTAGCGAGGATGAAATTACACTTCTCTAACTCCCCACAAAATTTGGGTATGAGAAGTAAAAGAAGTTCGTAAATGATTGAAAATAGAAAATGTTCTTGGATGGATCAATTTTTAATCAAGGCATGGAGCCTTAATAGCGGTATTATTCTTTTATTATCAACGAAATTTGTGCGCTATATCATATTATCTAGATGTATCCCTATGTCTGTGAATACAGTGGTCGTACTCCCTTCAACTCTGTCAACGTATAGCCTGCTTTAAAGAACACGCGCGATGATCTTTAGAACTTCAGTAATTGTAATACTACGGAGTTCCTTTCTCCTTTGTTTCTTGAAGATCCATATCTTTCCTCTTCTAGTAAGATAAAGAGATGTTGGTCAATTGGTGCCTGAATCTGAAAGGCTTCTTTTCTGCTAAATCCTTCCTTTGCTTCGTATGGCCGGTCACATTTTGTAAGGTCAATGGTCCTCCTAAATTCAAGTTTTGCTTGGGCTGTTACTCGTCAAAAGTTAATACCAATGTGATGCTTTCCCTTTCTCGGAAAAGAAGCAACTAAACCTTCGATCATTTCTACATTCACTGTTATGTCTAGTGTGTCCTTTGGCAGTATTTTTTTTTGCTTTAGCAGCTATTATCTGGTTCACTCCCTTAGATATTGGAACCTTTCTTTAGATGTATTTTGGAGGCTTCAGTTGGGAAAAAAGAGCTGAAACCTTAAAAAAATATGCTACGCCAATCGTGATTCCGGATTGACAAAAAAATTAAGAATCTTTTATGCTGCCTTGGTATATTGAGGGAAAAATCCATTTTTTGACTTCTCTTTAGGCATTAGCTACAAAATCGAGTGTAAGAACTGACAATAAATAACATATCCTTTTGGATGCAGGTTCACCGTCAGCTATTTTGAGTCGCAAGTTTATCGAGTTCTGCATCTTGGGTACAGACAACCTACCAAGGACTCTACTCCTGTACTTAGCTAACATGCCTTCAGCTCTCTCAGTTTACTTCCCGAGCATTCTATGTAATTCTCAGCAGTTCAAGAGAACTACGATAAACCATGGATTGCAGTATGCTTCATTTGACGCCAAGAAGGAGCCCCGGCCTCTCAATATCAATGATTTTGATGATCTGATTCAGAGTGGGGCGGCATTTGCCACACCATTTCTACCAGACGATCGAGTTCTTGACCGCATTGATAGAAAAATTTTGCGCCGCCGTCCTGGCAAACCCGTGCCTGGTGGCTGGTGTTTAGGCAAACGTGGTAATGACACATGTTCTACTTGGGGAGATGCTGATATTTTGAGGCCTGGTCCAGGAGCTAGAAGGCTTGAAAAGCTTATTGTTCAACTACTTTCAAATGGAACGTTTCGGTCTCATCAATGTGTAGTTGAGTGATCTCTCCTCCAAAACCAAAATATAGAAAGAAAAATAAAAGATGAAGAAAAAAAAAAAAAAAAAAGGAAAAGAAAGATAACGTTTTATCTTCAGCAAGCCTACAGGTTCCTCGCCAACTATCGCATTTTTGAAAATGTTGTTACATATTGACTTTTATTCAGTTTATTCATTTATAGATAAACAATTGATATATTTTTAGCTCATTGTAGTTGAGGTTGTAAATTATCGAAAATCTTTTTACTTTTCCTTCTTTCGGGAAAACACAGTGCTGTCTTCATGATATTTTCGTCATCATAGTGGAAGAAACAGATTATGGTTGCATCTGTGTTGCCTGTCCTTGAAAATTTTGCATCTTGGAATGTTGTTTCGTGTAAGAAAATGAACCCTTGGCGCTGTCAACCTTTAAGAATTTGTAATACTTTAAAAGTATTGGCACTATTTGTAGTACTGCCTCTTCGCCACAACAGGTTGGCATGACTCCGATTGAATATTGAAACATGAGTAGTCTTTAGTATACATAGCTTGAAGAGATGACTGAACTGAACAGAAGTTAAGGGATTATTCGGTATACATAGTTTGAAGAGATGACTTGAAGTGAACGAAGTTTAGGGCTTATTTGGTTTAGTTGTACGAGAATATATTAGATTTGGATCTCCGGAAATATAAAAGAGTTATTGTCAAAACTTGCTTAGACTGCGTAGATACTGTCCGCTTTGCAGACTATTTGTGCTCACAGTATTCAAGTTGATTTTGAAACCTCCCAACACATGAAAATAACAGTCATCAGAGATAAATGAAATGGTGGAATTGAGAGTTAAACACATATCAGTTCTTTTCTAATAGCACCTGTTTCGATGGAACTGGAGATGGAATTCCAAAACATTGGAGAGGCCATAAAGACAATATGTAATCAGTAAAAAAGCACTTCAAGTGGCATAAGGTCTTTAAAAATAGCCAATTCCTCTACGCCTCATCAAAACATTACACTTCTCTCAATGTGCTAACAAATACATCAAGATATTGTCAAATTCAGGTTCAGAAATTCATCAGTTTATCAAGTCTTGCATGTCAAAACCTAAGAGTTAAAGCGAAAGGCTGGGGCAACCTGGTGTCGGAGTCCGTTGTTCTGCAGTCCCCGAGTACACACTGCACCATATTATTTCAACAGAGGATGGGGTTCTCTAATGTTATTTCTTAAACAGCTCTACCATTTTTACAAGATAAGTAATTCATATGGGTAAATAAAGAATGAAGAGGGTTCCTGCAGCAGGATCTAATTAGAGAGCTCGGCTTCTCTACATTCTTTTGTAGTAATCAACCGGCTTTGCTTTCCAGTTTAGGCAGTGTTCTGTCCGTTGCTGCTCTGAGATTTCTTTCTTTTTCTTTAATTATTGACTGAGACTCCTTAGATTTCATTAAAAAACCCCGAAAAAAGTGGCCACAGCAAAAACAAGAAACAGAGCTCCACCAACGTAGCCAACCTGATTTATGAACAAGAGTGAGATGCATATAAACTAGGAAAGATAAGAAGTGGCGGAAATGCGGATGTTAAGATGGATGTTAGGAAAAACTAGGAAAGATAATATTAATAACCAAAGGACTAGGGAGAAATTAGGTGTGGCACCTATTGGCAATAAAATAAGAGAGAGTAGACTTAGATAGTAAAGGCATATCCAACACCGGCCTATAGATGCTCCCGTGAGGACAGGAAGAGAGATTTGAGTAGAAGCTAAGAAACAAAGAGGTCGACCTAAAGATCCTAAAGTTACATGGAATGAAGTGATAAGAAATAATTTTAAAAATTAAATCTGGTGGGAGACATAGCTTATGATAGAAACGAGTGGAAAAAGAGAATCCATCTGGCCTTACAGGATGAAGGCAAGGATGATGATGATGATGGTGAGTGAGATGCATATAAACTAAAAATGCAATGGTCTAAGAAAAAAAGTTTTTTTGTCCCTACCAGTTTCTCAGAAATGTATTTGGCAAGAATCGCTCCTCCGATAATTGCAATCAATGTTGCAAGTAGATGTCCAGCAATGGCTCCGCTCGCAACACCCCAAGGAGACTGCAGTACAGGAGATGAAACAAATGTAACTTTTTAAAGCCAAAATTTTGAAGCATGAAACTTATTGCTGTTAAAAGAATTGGAATTTGTACCTGTGCGGCACCAAGAGCAATTGTAGCAAGCATCGAGCGGTCTCCCCATTCCTATAAGAAATACTTCTATATTAAAATTTAAATGTAAACTTAAAGACATAAAACTTTCTTAATAGTTGATTTATTTAAATGACCTACACATTGTGATGTGGGGCGAGATTGGATTGAAATAATATTAGACTATTTGAACTAATGTTGAACTTTGTTTTTACTTATAAAAAAAAAAATTGTTGAACTTTGTTTTCAATAAGTTGAACCAATAGAAAATCAAGCAGAATCTTATGAGCACAAATAAAAGTCGCTGCAAAAAAGGAAAAGGTGCTTACAGCAAAAAATACAAGGCTAAATGATTTCCATACAATTTCAAGTGGATTTGTGAGCCGCTTTGACACCTGAAGACATTGATGCAGATTATAATGAATTTTTGGACAGTACAGAGAGAGAGATCTTAAACCACTGAAAAGGAATAATGCATGCACAATGAACAAATTCATGTGACCTATCATAACTTGTAAAAAGTAGAAATTAAATTCTGAATAAATCCTCATAAAACGCAGGCAACAAAAAAAGAAGACTACCTTTTCCTTCACAAGCTCCTCAGCTTCAACAAATTCATCCAGTTCAGTGTTGTTCTTGTCAGCAGATTTTATTACATTTGATGGAAGGTCCCACGCATCTTTAATTGATTTGAGGCCAAAGAACATTAAAAGAGTTGCTGCTGCATACTCTCCAATTGGCAATGCTGCAACAAAACCACTAAATTATCAGAATTTCTTTGTTATAAAGTGACAGCAAAATGATTACCAGGTCAAATATAGTCCTACTCAAGTTGACATGTCAATTCGTAACATGTACAACAGCAAAGAGAAACAACTATACTTCTTACTTGTGGAAAAAAATGTACAATTATAATCGTATATCATCTAAATGGGCTGTTCCTCGTATTAGAAAACCATCCAACAAAGAATGTATCTATAAAATAAATAAAAAAGTGACCAATTTTTGCAGTTGCATAAAAACTAAGTGCACGGACCCAAATATATGACATATAAGTATATTCAAAACAGGGCACAAGTCATTATAGGATATGTCTAGGACTGTTATATAGCTGCCTAACATATGGATTGCACCAGCATATCCTGTTCTAAATAAATGAAATCAGTCCTTAAAAATTGATGTGGATTTTAAATCCTAGATCATTGTATGGTTGAGAGCAAATTGGCATCCATTCCAATTTCCCATTCCATCCGATTCCTAAGTTTGGCAGGCTTAACAGAATACCCATCCCCCCAGGAATGAAAATTCATCAAATGTTGGGTATCACATTCCCAGCAAAGTGTGTGAAATTCTCATCGACATATCTGAGGGAATCAAAGCATTAGCATAGGAGGGCTGCCACCCATGTTTCTGAGCTCAGTTAATAACTAATTTAATGTAATCAGTTATTTAAAAAATTAAGATATTGAAACAATAGTATATAGAATAAGAGATTCTATTTAAAAAATTAAAACAATAACATTTACACAGATACTGACACCATAAAATTAAATGTTAAAACATTATTGTATTGAAATAATATTATAAGCAGTTCATGTTGGCCATAATAATCATATTTTATATTGCATGAGTGGATGAAACTTCAGTAAATTCTAGTTGACAGTCTTAAATGCAACATTTTCAGCAATGTAATATGAATTATTACTTGGAAACTTGAATATTTTCAACATTGTCCTTTTTAACATCTTGATTTGACAATCTTTAGAAGATACAATCAATCAAAGACAGCAATGAATCCATTATTGAGAAGTTAGTGGTTGCGTCCATTGAGGTCAAGAGTAGAGAAAATCCGTCAAGATTAATTTGTAATGTGTGCAAAAAGACATGCCTAAACAAGTTAGGAGCAACATGGTTCAAGATGTACTGCTATAATGACAGGGTAAGGTCAAATATAATTTAGCAAGAAAAGAGATGGAGCTAAAATTAAACAGAAGATAAAGCTCTAGATAAAGTGAAATGGTGAAAACAGACTTGTGCACCCATCCCATAATGAGGTAAGGTTTTATCAATCCATTCTCAGTTTATCATAAAAAAACACAGGAATCAACAAATTGGCATGTTTACGATTTCTTCTATTAGATGAACTGATAATATTATGTTATTAGTAATACTGCTTGACAGCCTATATACTTGCACTGTCACTCACTGAAATCATTGTCAACAAAAGAACATATGGTGAGAAAGATAGATGCCAACAACTACAACTTACTTGTTTGAAATTGAGCAGGCACTGAATGAAATATCTGTCCTATTATGACTGACAGGATTGTCATTAGTGATAAAGCACCCATTGATCCCAGAAGAACCTGATCAATGATTTTCATGAGGAAACAACTCACCATCAGAAAACACTCAAGATCAATACATATTTTCTCACATTGGTATTTCATGAAACATCTCCAACAGAAGTTACAGAATCAACATTGCTTCAACTCAAGTTGTACCCAGAGTGAAGTATATTAATAGTATCATATTAGGTAGACAAAAAGCCTCCACACAAATATATTTCAGCAATGCAGCTCTACAAAGAGTTACAAATTAAGATTTGGAACATTGACTAAAAACCAAAACTACCATTTTATGTAATGTCTCATTTGAAGCTTGCATTGAGTAATCGGTGATGAGGTTTCCAACCTTAAAACTCACCTTTGATACTTTCCTTTTATGTGGTAAGGCTTTGAAGATTGCATCAAGTGATAGTCTCAAACCGTAGAGTAGTGTAAAGTATAACTTGTATAGGTAGTTAATATCCATATAGTCTAGAAAGTATGTTATAGATATAAACCCAAAATAATTTGGAAAGCGAAGATGATAACTCCATTATTATAATTTGTCTGTAATACTGGTCAGGTACTTTTAGGTCAATTAGCATTCTAAGTTCAACATAATCCCAGAAACGTTTATAATGATTACAAATTGAAACTCACTTAGAAACATTGATGGCCCTAAAGTTTGATATTGAAAGATCGAGCTGGATATTGAAGTACTAGAGAGAATTTAGGAAGGGAAACTATAATAGGTGTTTTAGTGGCAAATAATATCGTGACGGTTTACAAAGAGCAAAGTACTTACTATAAAATTGAGTCCACCAGAACTGAGAGCATAATGATCATGGCAGTAACTCCAGGGAAAATTATATATATATATATATATATTTCATTTCATAATCTTTAACAAACAGCAAAGAGCAAACTGTGAAAATCTTCACATAATTACATATTAGGAACAACGAATAAAGCAAAATTGTACTTGAGAAAGCTTTATTCTAACTGTTTGGGGCTAACAATCCAAAAAAAATTCTGTTATTCTGCTTTATCTAGGTGTAATTTTGAATTCCTGCACTTTGTATCATCTGTAGCAAAGCATTATTCATAGAATGAGGTTTAAGGAAATCTAAACGTGATAAGATTCTAAGTCACAATAGATTTTAAGTTCCCTTGGGATTAAATTTCATGTATTAAATACGAGGTGAGTCTTTGTGATAATGATTCTCCAAATGCAGTAGCATCAATATCCAATTGTAAGTAGTGAATTAGACAGTTTATGATGTAATCCTCTGATTGTTAGCAAGATGTCCCATACAATTTATCTAATGGGTGTATTGTAATACTATCCCATTTTACACATGCAAGATTTGAATTCGTATAATCCTAAACCTCATCAATGAGAAATAGCGAAATAAATCAAATGAGAGACACCAAAAGAGAAATAGAATATGCAAGACATTCTATGGTGAAAAACTATGGTTTTCATATAATAGACAAACATGTGTGAGAGAGAGAGAGAGAGAGAGAGAAATGGTTGGAAGGGAGAATACCAGTCCTTTCTCGTACTGCATTGCCAAGAGTGCCGCAATAAAAAATGTCTGTTCAACAAAGAGAACATAATTGAAGCTACATTCAGATTTTCAAAAATAAGTGAGGATCCAATAAAAAATGGGATAGATATTGTTATGACAAACACAACGAACCCAATATAAAATCAAGAATCAAGACAGAAAAGCAAACACATCACACAAAGAACACAGATTTATACGTGGTTCGGCAACAACCTACGTCGACGGTTGAGATCCGACGAAAGTCTTCACTATGTGTAAAATCGAAGATTACAAGTTTTCAGCCCCACTCTAATTCTGTACAAATTTCAAAGTCTCTCTCTTCCACCACTCCAAACCCTAAGCACCCTCATATATCAGGCTACAAGAGACTAATTAGGGTCCACGACCCATGAGCAAAAAACGGGTCAAAAATTTTCCTGCACACACAAAGCTCATCCAACGGGGTCGTCGGGTCATAAGAGGGTCACAATGCGACCTGGCACCAAATTCGGGCCACAACATCACAGTTACATCAACCATTTCATTTACAAAGGAATGGAATCATTAACAGGACATAGAAGAAAAAATCCATTAATTATCAATATGAAAACAACATGATCTTCAAATGAGGGGATACAAATTAATTAACTCAAAGAAGTTCTATACTAAGTATTTGGGGTAAGCTAAACAAATCTTCCTCACCATTTTCTGATACATGAGGCATATATCCTATTAAACATAAAAATTGTAGTAGAGATTTCTCTTTGAATTTTTTTAAGATTTATGTTTCTCAGTGTCCGACTAAAGTCCAACAAAGTGGTCAACCAAACAAGGGTCTCCTTTCTCTAGCCTTTCGGCTATCTGTTTAAGAAGATGAGGAACTAAGCATTACAGGAAATGGCAAAACAAAATTAAGTCAAGAACAAACATGAGATACTATTGGCTTATGGATCACTGATGCGCACGTTGTGCTCAAAGGAAAATATAGTAGAATCCTAATGAGTCTCACCAGCTACTAATACAGTACAGTACAAATACAAATTATACAACATACTCCCTGTAATCAGGTATGGGTATATAACTTGCCTACTAGCTACTAATACAGTACTCCTTACTCCATCTTCAAACAATTACAGTTGTTAAAGCTTGATAGGCAACGCTGGATCCATTCTTTAACAGCTTAAGCTTTTGGGAAGTGGTAGACTTATGTGATATTGGAGCTTTGGTTCTGGGAGTTCCCGGTTTGGTCTCTCTTGGTTCTCTGTTTCCCTTGGCATGTGCAAGAGGGGGTTGCAATGAGGGAGGGTGTTGGAGCTTTATATATATTGGTGGAACTATTCTCCAAAGATTAAACTTTTTGGAGTAAGCTGTATTCTAGCAACAGCCATTTCCCAATAATTGGATTTACATCCTATATATTTGAATCCGTTTCGTAGTTATATTTTTCACATTTGTTTAAATTGGTATGAGCATGTAGATAAATATGGTAAAGCATTGATGAATTTCTCCAAGCCTTCAAGTAATTACTTTCTTTAAATTTTTATATTTGGGTACACTAGAGCGGCAGAATCACATACATTGACAATAAAAACATTCGAAATAGATATAAGACACTGAATTGTGGGAATAATAACATTATTCGAAATAACCAATATAACTACTAAAAGAAGAGGAAAACAAACATAAGCACAGCCGTGTGCGCATGTACAGGAACACAAACATACAGAACCAAATTATTAGAACTAGTTTTGCTTAGCTTATATCTCAAAAATTCAAAGAAAAATTAAACCTCGTCTTTAGCATATCAGTTACCTTGTCCCCAATTTCAGAAACAAATATCAATGTGAATGCAGCAGTAAATCCAGACTTTGCAATTGCTTCTAAGAGAAAAGAAGGTCCTCCTTTAACAAAGGCAATCAATGAATATAATAGAGCGCATCCAAATAGCACAACAGCTATAGAGAGAGTATAAGGAATTCGATTAGGAGGCTTGTCGCTGCCATATCAGGAAAGATAAACCAGTTATGACTGAATTAAGAAGATACTCATTATGGTACACCAGCAGCAGAATATATCAGAAACTTGAATGCATTGAATACAAACATGAAGTTATAGTAACATTAAGGATCTTTGAAAATCAAAAGACAAGTTATATTAACATTAAGGATCTTTTTTGTTCAACAAGAAAATCGAATAAAAAAGAGACTTCTAAACATCAAGGATCTTTGAAAAAACAAGTTTTTTTGTTGTTCTTCAAATTTAGAAATGCAAACCTTATCATTATGGAGTTATAGTAACTTAAGGAGTTATGAAGTAGATTCTTAACAAGATACTTGTTTCGTGTTACTTACTTCGATGTTTTGCATGCATAAAAAAGGCCCAAAGTTTCTTTGTTCACGTTTCCAATATTGCCATGAATACAAAGAAGAGTGCTTTTCAAATGATACAATTCAAGCCCACATATAATTTCCATGGGATAATCCTCATTATTATGATAATTTACAGAAGGATTAATAGCTTCCACTAGTATAACGAAATCTTACGTATATTGAAAGAACTAATAGGATCAAATGTTGCATTGCTACTAGTTTATACGAAGTATGTGATGCCTTAAAATTTTCTTACCATCCAAAGGTGAAACAGTAGTTTCACAATCCATGTCCTTATGTTGCTAACCAATGGCAATGGCATCTTAATACTTGGGCAAATAAATACGATCATCTTATAGCATCACAAAAGACAGCCTGAAATAACTCACATTTTAGATGAATTTTCACCGGGTGGACCATTGGAGAAGATGCTTTCCTTGTCTCTTTCCTCATAGCCCCCCGATCCAATGCCAACATTAGATGCCTGGGCTCTAATTGTACTGCACAAAGAGTGCAATTTTGACACGTGTCTACATTTTACTGCAAATAAGATGGGGAAATGTTACTTAATATTGTCATAAAACGATTGATAACATAATATGATATCAAAAAATGGATCATGATAGGTAAGTTATTTCACAGCATAGGCTTTCAAACTGTCAACGGTAGAGGAGGAGGGGGGAGAATCATTTAAACGGAAATGCAAATCATTACTGTGTGCGGAATGGAAAGGGTGCATCGGGAATTCCAAATGTGGCACCAAAATTGCATTTTCTGTTTTTTATTCTGCATACAGCGAACCTTTATTTTAGTGAGTTAATGCCATCTACCAGACTAGAGTCGGCTTGATGGAGTATCCTGCTTATCAATATTTAGTGAAGCTAGCCTAAATGGAAATTCAACACCTTATATTGCAACAGCAGAAAATTATCCATCAAATAATTTATCATCATCCAAGCATTCGATCATTTCTTCTTTAAATTCCCAAGCTCTGCACTGACCACTTGAAGTCATCTCCCCGTTCAGCCATGGGCGAAACCACTGACACCAATAATGTTTTCACACACCCATTATAACCTAACAGATGATCTTCTCGGAGTTGACATACTCAATTGACTCAAAAATTTCTCAGCTCAGATAGCTCAAATTCAACCCAGAAAAATTCTTATATCTGATAAACAGACCACATTCAATTCATCCCACTGTCGGCATTTGAGATCGCACAGGTCGAATATCAAGTCCGTAATAACTCTACTTTAGTTGAACAGCAGTAACAGTGCAGCTAAACATAGTAGAATCATTCATGAATCATGCTTAATTTAATCCTAAATCACTCGACCCAGATAGTTCAAATTCAAAAAACCTTATCTAAGTTTAACTATCTGAAAATTCTCAAAGCATTCAAAGATATGTGGACCAAAAACTCCAAATCCCACTTGTAATTCACCGAATTGAAGCTCCAATATTACACATCCAGGTTTGTATCCAACACAAGACTTGAAATTTATAGCTCCTTGAATCTAAAAACAGGAAACAATAGCATGAAAAAAAAAAAAAAAATTGTTTTACAAGAAACTTACATGGTGACGAGGATGAGCAGATGGTTCTTCTGTATACAGCGCCACAGCAAGGTATCAAAGCCAACAAGGGAGGTTTGCATCCTGGTATAATTGATGTCTGAATAGCAAACCCTTGCATTTTGTTTACTTTATTTCCTCAAAAAGAGTTGAATCATAAAGTCATACCCCTTGCTTCAAAACCCTAACCCTAATTTTTTCTGTCCATCAGGAGGAAGCAGAGGAATTTGTGTACACTGCAAACACTTATGTTGCCCAGTTGAGTGAAGAAGACTGAGGACAGACATGGGTTCACTCTATCTTGTCCTAATTTTTTTTTTTTTTCTTTCTTAAGAGTGGGGCTTTTGGAGGCGGACACGTGTACAGGCGGGGGAGATAAAAATTAGGTGGAGTAGTATTGAGAAATTTTCAATCTGGCAAGGTATTAGTTAGTAGTGGTTAGAAAAGGTAAATTTTACGCGGGAATATAAAAATTGTAATGAACATGATATAAGGAGTAAGTAAGGACTAAGAAGTAAAGAAACTGATCACAATTTTAAACCCTTGACCTAAAAGTTATTAGATGGTCTCAAAATCAATATTCTTGGTGCCACTAATTACTATTGGGGGATATGTAAATAATTGTGTTGAGAATGTATAAATTATTTATTTATTTATTTTTAAGAGTCTAATTTAATGGTAATTGATTGGGATTAATGGTTCCTTAATTATATATAAAAAAAAATTCAAATTTAATTTTTTTTTTGTGAGATATTAAATTAAGAAAAATTATTACATGGTCCTAGAACCATTGATCTTAAGCAATCACAAAGTGACATATAAGTAAATGTGTCAATTTTATATCATTTTAAATAACATTTTACTCATATATGGTTTAGTGATGGGCCAGATCAATAATCTTGGGACCATATAGACATATAATAATTTCTACCAAACAAGCCATGTGCGCTTAAATTTTAAAAGTTAATTACTCCGTATAAAGTATTTTTATTAGTAAGATAGCTCTTATTATATATACATATTACTTTATGTGGTACATAAAAATATATTATAATGGACTCTTTTTTTTTACTACGCGTTTAGATTTAGATTTGGGCTTATTTCAACCGCGATTGAACAGCCAAAGTTGAAATGGTTGGAGGCCAATAAAAAACTCTATGGACTTGGGTCAGGGAGGCCCATTGATAGTTTTTGCTCAAACTCACTACAAATAGCGGTTCGGGCACTGATGAGCAAATCAACATGGGAAGAGGAAGATGGAGGTTCAAGTTTTGTTGTCAAAAGGTTTGATTAGGAATCCCATTAGTGCATTGACATTGTTGCAGTGCGCAAAATTACATAGTCATAATTATGAAGGTAAGAGTGGATGTAGAATATCTACTTCCTAATTGAAGTGGCTGAGACATCATCAACAATTTTTTTCTTTTTAGAATTTTTATGATCGTAATTCTTTTTGGTCCGTATTAATTCGAGTTCAATACAAAATGCTTAGAGATTTTGTGCAGCACTAATGTATCATTTCATTAATCATGTATGCATGTAGCTGAATAATTTATTATTTTTTGTGCAACTCTGACTCTGTCAAATCTTCTTAATCTTTAATTTGAAGCATAGATAAACTAAGTTACATCATGTTACCGGTAGATTGCTAATTTAATTCAGTTCTACTTCAATATAACATTTTGTTCTAATTCCCTAAGCAGCTGCTGTGGGATTTCATAATAATTTACGCATAGCCATTCTTCATGTTCATGGTAATGGGCCTCTAGACATTCATGATAATACAGTTTGATTTCAAGGTAGTTTTAGATATTGTAACCCGTGAGGCCTCCTTGAGCGATTTTTTCCTGTCACGCTATGAAATCCATTTTATGATTGCACCTTACAGTACCGCTGAATTCCTGGTGTGTACAATTATGACTTGATGTATGTATATTTCTATTAATTTATATCAAATACTGATGTTTTTGTTTTTTGTTATGTCTTTTGCGGATCCCTTAGGCCCTGTTTGGTAACACTGAATTGTTGGGATTTATATGTCCTGACATAGCAAATTCCTATTAGGATTAAAGTGACATATGTTCCTGACATATCTGAAATATTTATGATTTATATAATTGGTGAATTCAATATATTATGTT
>JAOTQH010000001.1:690386-700818 GCA_025631255.1 Cornus kousa | reverse complement strand
TTTTTTTTTTTAAAAAAAAAAAAAAAAAAACAACAAAAAAAAAAAAAAAAAAAAAAAAAAAAAAAAACTAACTAACAAACTTTCTTCGCATGGAATTCCGAGTACCTACCTTACCTACAACCTGTCCTAATCCTCAAAAAACCGAATTTTCTCGCTAAAAGGAACTTTTTTCTGGCCTAGAAAGTTCACACAAAGTAGAGAGAGACTACTTAGAAAGAGAGAAGTAAAAAGCATGCTTGTAAATTTGCCCATTTGAGCTTCATATGAAGAGCTCTCTCTTTGTTCACCCAAAGATTTTTCACCATTCAAGGTGTGGTTTTGTATGTTACTCGCTTCCTTTTTAAACTTTCCCAAATATTATAATCGCAGAAAATCTGGGATTCATTGTATTTGATTTCATCCTTTTTGGGTTTCAAAAGGGTTGTTCCATGGCAAAGGTTAGATTTTTTTTTTCCTTCAAAGAGAGCTTGCTTGTGGATTCAAAGATCCCAAATTCTTGGAAAATTTTAGAACTTGGATTTGTCTCTATTTTGTCTTCTAATACTTGAACTCTTATGGTTTTTTCTTTGTCATCTTCTCAAGGAATGACTTGAATAATGCTGGTATTGCTGTTTTGGGTGCCTCTTTTTGGGAGAGGGAAGGACTCAAAAGGTATGTTAAGGCCTTGATCCTTGATGGGTTTTTTGAATTTTGTGTTGTGGGATTCCTTTCACTTCCTTGTATTTGTCATTTCTGCAATACCCTTTTACCTTTTAAAAACTTCTGGATTGTTGGGTTTTAGGAAATAGATTGATTCATCACTTCTTTGAATGTGCAATAAATAATTTGGACCCTTAAGAAACCCTTACTTCTTGGGTTCCTAGTCTTACAAATGATTGATTTCTCACTCTCTTGTTAATTATTGCCTCTTTTTGGTGATTGGGTTTCTGAAAATTTAAACCTTCTTCTAGAAATGAGGGATTCTATATCTTATTGGTTGAGGCTATGATTGTTTTGACTTGTTGGAGTTGTTAACATATCAGTCTATGCTGTAAGTTTGATTTGGTGGAGGGTTACTGTGATGTCTGGGTTTTTCGAATCAATGAGAGGTTTGGTTTTAAGATTTACTGGGATTTTAGTTGTTGTTGCTCTAGTGTTTTGCACTTCGGAGGGGCTGAATTCGGAGGGGCTTTACCTCTTGGAGTTTAAGGGTGGCATTCAGGATAAATTTAACAATCTGGGTAATTGGAATTCCAGTGATCAGACACCCTGTGGATGGAGTGGTGTGAATTGCACATCCGATTATGATCCAGTGGTCTGGTCGCTTGACTTATACTCCATGAATCTTTTGGGGACCTTAAGCCCAAGTATTGGTGGTCTGGTCTACCTAACTTATCTTGATGTTTCTCTCAATGGGTTTACGGGCAGTATTCCCAAGGAGATTGGGAACTGCTCGAGACTGGAAAGTCTTTATTTGAACAATAATCAGTTCAATGGACAAATTCCTGCTGAATTGGGTAATCTGTCTTGTTTAAAAGAGTTGAATTTATGCAATAACAAGATCTCCGGCCCAATTCCGGAGGAGCTTGGAAAGCTTTCTTCACTGGTTGAATTGGTGGCTTTCACCAACAACCTCTCGGGTCCATTGCCTCGTTCTCTTGGAAATCTCAAGAGTTTGAGAAAATTTCGAGCGGGGCAGACTGAGATTTCTGGAAGCATACCCTCGGAAATAGGTGGTTGTGAGAGCTTGGAGTATCTTGGTCTTGCCCAAAGTAATTTAGAAGGGGATATACCCAAAGAGATTGGTCTGCTTGGGAGCTTGACAGATCTAATTCTTTTCGATAATCAGCTGTCTGGTTTTGTCCCGAAGGAGCTCGGCAATTGTACGAATCTCAAAACCCTTGCTTTGTACCAGAACAGTCTTGTAGGAGAAATTCCTGTGGAGACTGGAAGCCTCAAGTTTCTGAAGAATTTATACCTATACAGGAATAAACTGAATGGAACAATTCCAAAGGAGATTGGGAATCTTTCTTTAGCTACAGAGATCGATTTCTCAGAGAACTTATTAACGGGAGGGATTCCAACAGAGTTTAGCCAAATAAAAGGTCTAGAATTACTCTACCTTTTCGATAACCATCTGACAGGGGTTATTCCAATAGAGCTTACAGGCTTGAGAAACTTGACAAAACTTGACCTCTCAATTAATAACCTCACAGGCTCTATTCCATTCGGATTTCAGTATCTAACCAAAATGATCCAATTACAGCTTTTCAGCAATTCTCTGAGTGGTCATATTCCTCAAGGGCTTGGAATTTACAGTGAACTATGGGTGGTTGATTTTTCAGACAACCACCTAACAGGAAGAATTCCTCCGTATATTTGTCGCCGTTCTAACTTGTTTTTGCTGAATCTGGGGTCCAATAAACTGTATGGATATATTCCTACTGGGATCACAAGCTGCAAAACAATGGTGCAGCTACGTCTCGATGGAAATATGTTGACTGGGAGCTTTCCTTCAGAGTTGTGCCAATTGGTGAACATTTCAGCTGTTGAACTGGGCCAGAACAATTTCAGCGGTCCTATACCTCGTGAGGTTGGGTATTGCCAAAAGTTGCAAAGGCTTGATCTCTCGAACAATTTCTTTTCTTCTGAGTTGCCAAGGGAGATTGGAAATCTGTCACAGTTGGTCAGTTTTAACATTTCATCTAACATGTTCACTGGACGGATTCCACCAGAAATTCTTAACTGTAAGATGCTTCAACGACTTGATCTTAGCCGAAACAGTTTTGTAGATGCTATACCAAATGAGCTTGGTGCCCTTTCACAGTTGGAGCGTCTCATGCTTTCAGAAAATAAATTTTCTGGAAATATACCAGCTGTATTGGGTAATCTTTCTCGTCTGACGGAGTTGCAGATGGGTGACAACTCTTTTTCTGGTGAGATACCATCAGAGTTGGGTGCTCTCACAAGCTTGCAAATTGCGATGAATCTTAGTAATAACAATCTCTCTGGCAGCATTCCTCCACAGTTGGGAAATCTTATTTTACTTGAATTCCTCCTGCTTAATAACAATCATTTGAGCGGTGAAATTCCGAGCTCATTTGAAAAATTGTCAAGTTTACAGGGGTGCAACTTCTCATATAATGACCTTACTGGGCCTCTGCCTTCCATACCTTTGTTTCGGAATTTGGCTGTCAGTAGTTTTATTGGAAACAAAGGGCTTTGTGGCGGGCCTCTTGGGGATTGTGGTGGAACTTCATCTTCTAACTCAGTCCCACCTTCTGTGGATGGTGTGGATGCACGTCGTAGTAAAATCATTATTGCAGTTGCAACTACGGTAGGTGGAGTTTCTCTTATTCTAATTGTAATTATTATATATTTTATGAGGCGTCCGGCTGAGGTGGTTGCTTCCTTGAATGATAAAGAGATACCCTTTCCCGATTCGGATATTTATTTCCCTCCAAAGGAGGGGTTCACTTTCCAAGATCTGGTTGAGGCGACAAACAATTTTCATGACAGTTACGTTGTTGGAAGAGGTGCAGTTGGGACAGTTTACAAGGCTGTTATGCATTCTGGAGAAACAATTGCTGTTAAGAAGCTTGGATCTAACAGAGAGGGGAACAACATTGAAAGCGGCTTTCAAGCTGAGATTTCAACCCTGGGAAAGATTAGGCATCACAACATTGTGAGGCTATATGGTTTTTGCTATTACCACGGTTCCAATCTGCTTCTTTATGAGTACATGGCCAGGGGCAGCTTGGGTGAATTGCTTCATGGGTCATCTTGTAGCTTGGAATGGCCAGTACGCTTTATGATTGCTCTTGGGGCTGCTCATGGTCTTTCTTATTTACATCATGACTGCAAGCCAAAGATCATTCACCGTGATATAAAGTCTAACAATATTCTACTTGATGATAACTTTGAAGCACATGTTGGTGATTTTGGTTTGGCAAAGATTATTGACATGCCTCAGTCAAAGTCAATGTCTGCAGTTGCAGGATCATACGGATACATAGCCCCTGGTATGCTCTCTCATTGGCACTTCCATTGCAGTATTTCATTTCTTTTTCTAGGTTCATCGTTGACATTATTGACTTATATATCAATATCATTGAATATTCTTTTATGAGGTATTTGATGGCGAAGTATCTCCTAACTGGAAATCCTTCCGACTCTACTTTGATGAGCCAGATTATTAGAATATGTGAAGTCTTAAGACTTTTTTTTGTTCTTAGTACCATGATGGTTAAATGTTTTATAAAGTTCCTCTTGGATAAACACATGCCAGTATTCTTGCATTCCGTGATATTCAATGCCAAAAAATACCTATTTTTGTGCTCTCAAATGAGTTTAGGAGTACAAATGTAGTTATGGGGTTGAGTCATTATCAAGATTGGACATTTTGCATTAAGGTGGAGTTTTGGATTCTTCTTGTATATTGAGGCTTTAATTTAGGTGTCATTTAGATGGTTGAGCCAGAATACAATGAATCAAAATTTATGCAAACATGAACTTTTAGTTTTTTGCATATACTACCGGCCGACATAACTTCACTTTATTTATTTACACACACACACACACACACACACACACACACACACATATATATTTATTTATTCTGTTCCTTTTTCTTAATATATTCTCTGTTATACTAGTTTCTAAGGAGTGTAGTTATTTATTTATTTATCATTATTATTTTTTTATGAAGTATACATATGCATTTAGATCTCCTCCGTAGTTTGAGTTGCTCTGTTGTATTTATGTCATGTACCAAACATGGTGATACTTCCATTTTTTATAGTGCTGGCATTCTGTCATGGCATTCTTCCTTACATTCGATGGATAATTCAATGTGTAATCCAGTTTCCATGACATCCTTGAACTTACCCTAAATGAATTATTTTTTCATATTACGAGCTTATGTGCCTTGAACAGCTTGGTGGAAATATCTCCACTGTTCACAGCTGTTACAAACTAAGGTCACCTTGTGCTGCTGGTTGCACATTGGTTTATGTTTTTTTTTTTTAGATTGAATATTGGACATGGAATCGTATATTTACAATAGGAAATATTTTCAAAGTCGCACCCAATAATATAAATTTCTGGCTCATCACTGTCGGAATGCCTTGACTATTGAAATATTTGAAATTTATTTCTTGTACTGACTAATGATTGGCCTTCTCTTCATGCCAGAATATGCATACACTATGAAGGTCACAGAAAAATGTGACATCTATAGCTATGGGGTGGTTCTGTTGGAGTTGCTAACGGGAAAAACTCCTGTACAGCCCGTAGATCAAGGAGGAGATCTTGTCACATTTGTGAGGACTTATGTTCGAGACCATTCATTGTCATCTGGGATACTTGACTGCCGATTAAGTTCCAAGGACGAGACAACAATCAATCACATGATTACCGTCTTAAAAATTGCTTTAATGTGCACGAGTATGTCCCCTTCCCACCGGCCATCCATGCGGGAAGTTGTGCTGATGCTGATCGAGTCTAATGACCTAGAAGGGAACTTCATTTCATCTCCAGCTCATGATGATCTCCCTTTGTGCAATGATGCCTCGTGAACGCATTTAACAAATCCCCAGGTTCATTAACACACATAATTACTTAAGTTACAAATTTTCATTGTATTATTTACCATTCAAATGATAAATATCATCAAATACATCCATCTTTTCTTCTCAAATAAGATTTCATCACTCATTTTCTAGTACAAAATTGATGTTACTCTCTCTCTCTCTTTCTTTCATCCTTTTGAAATCAATACATAATAGTAGGAAAATAGAATGTACCTGTTGCAACAGAACTTCACTTGTATCTTGAAGGACTCATTAAATATTAGTTCATGTAACTGTTTGGCCATTTATTCTATATGATGATCTAAGATCGCGCTTATATTCTATCCATTTTCTGAATATTTATCTATTTTTGTTTCACAATTGAATTGATTATGAAATTCGATGTCATTCCTCGTGAGCAGCAGATTCCCCTACTAGATTTTAGTTTCGGCTAATTCTATTTCGTTTTAAATCATTGCTTCAGAAACCTTATAAATAAATAATTCACTGGCTTTATGATAATATATGGCATTCTAGCTCCCATTTTTTTTTTTTTTGCAATTAATGTGTTAACTTACTCATTTTCTTGCTCCTGTTAGCTCTTTATTTAGCTGATTAGTGATAAAATTGCATCACGAAAAATATTTTTCGTCACTCTCATTACTCATTGTAATGCAAATAAAGATTATAATCTTCTCCTGTTCCTATGTTTTAAAAGCTTCCCACATTATTAGACCTAAGTTCCAAAATTCCTTGAACAGCTTCCCAAAACACCAATAAGTTTATATATAGCTTTTGTCATTGGAGAGGACAATTAGTAAAATATTTTGAATTGTGATTTAACAGATTGGCTGTGTTTATTAATACCCATGTTTTAATAATGGGAATAATATTTTTTTTTAGGAGTATCTAAATATATATTTTTACTGGTGACTGATATCTGTCTTCTGCATATTTTATTAACTGTGTGATACAAGTGTTATAGAGATAAATATAGATTGGAATGGTACTTTTGAAAGCTGAATATGTAGATTTGGAACTAAATGAAAACCTGTAGCCTTGTGGTACTTTTGGTATGTTAGGATCTCTCTCTTTTATTATTTATTATTTATTATTTATTTTTATTTTTATTAAAAAGAAGATAACTAGATAAGTAGAAGAAGGTCTTAAGCAAAAGATATTGCAAAAATCAAGTAAAATAATAAATTACCAAGATATAAACATTTTGAAACCATTACGGTTTATTGTATTTTTAGAAAACATTATGGTCTAGAAAGACATTCTGTTAACTTCAAATCTCCGTCTCTCTCCGCGCGCGCGCGTGTGTGAAGGCGTTTCTTTCTTTCATTTTATTGGAAGTGCCATTTTGTGGTCCAGAAGGACTAGTATATACTGGATTGAGTTCAAGTTGGCTACTTGGGCCTTCAGCGCGTATGTATTATTGGGCTTGAGTTAGTTATTCCGATTATGGGGTTCAATCTAAGTCACACAATTCTTCACAACAGGTGTCACTCTCACGCTCCGAGCGCGCTCCCGCTCTTACACTCCGCGCGCACTCTAACTCAAATTCTTACTATTTATGACATAATTTTGCCGCTCTCACGCTCCCGCTCTCGAATTCGTTCCCGCTCTCGCTCTCGCTCTATGTGACTTAAGGTTCAATAACTAACTCGTGCCCAATAATATAGCCATTTTTTTTAAAATCTGGCAAAATTACAATTTCATAAATGAAAGCCAAACATACTCATTCTTCATCATTACAATTTAGAAAAGCTTTCTCCAGCTTCTCACTGAATATATACTATCCCAATGCAATATATACTCTGAAAACCCCAAGCAAAATATAAATTTTTATTATATAATATTTACATTTATATATACAACGGTTTAGTCAGTTTGATTTGGTCGTGTAGGATCCCAAACCAAAATTGAATATGTAGTTATCATTACATTAAGACTCCGTTTATTTCGACGTTAAATATTCTTTTTAAAAAATATATATTTTTTTTCAGGTAAAATATTATTTTATTTTAACTTTGTCGGTATTGGAAAAAATCTACGTCGAGGTTGAGGTTGAGTTAATTGATCGGGCGGGGCGTGTAAAATAATTTGCCAAAAATTGATGCATAAGTCATTTTTGTTAAATTTTAATATTTTTTTTCTTCGTAAATATTTTACAACACCTAAAAATAAAAAAATATTTTTTTTAAAAATATTTTACATCCAAACAAACAAAGAAAGCCTAAAAATAGAATCAAATCAAACTGTGAAAGTAATAAAATTGAAACCAAACGATTTTATTATTTGATTCTGGGGTTCAATAACTAACTCAACCCTGATAATAGGCTCTTTTATTATTATTATTATTATTATTATTTAATCTGACAAAAGTACAAATTCATAAATGAATATCAAACATCCTCATCATTACAATCTAGACAAGCTTTCTCGTCAAATTATTATTATTTTCTTAATCTGGCAAAAGTACAATTTCATAAATAAAAATCAAACATCTTCAGCATTACAATCTAGCCAAGCTTTCTACGGGTTCTGTAGGGCAAGCTCCTCACTGAATATATACTATCCAAATGCAACATATACTACTCTGAAAACCCCAATCTTAAAGTAAAATATATAGTTACCCTTGATACTTAAAAGCTTTAAGGAAAACTATTAATTTTTATTATGTATATAAATATATATTTATATATAATATATACATTTATATAGACAACTGTTCAATCAGTTTGGTTTGGTCGTCTACAGGACCCCTAACCAGAACCAAAAATAGTACTACTAACAAATAATTTTATGTTTTTGGAATTAGAAGGGAATCAAATTGTTAAAAAAACTCGAACCAAATTGACCGGTCTGGTTTACCTGTCAATTTTTTTTGTGTACTCCTAATTAAATTTATGTCTAACGCATATAGTGTTGTCATTGGCCTCGGCGCCATACATACAGATTTGTGGCCTCGTAACATCAACGTAGCAAGTTCCATAGCACCTCTTTGCATCCCTGTTTGCATCATAGGCGTCCACAAATTCATCATTGTCCATCCATTTCATGTTACAGTAATAGAGCGTGGTGAGCATGAAATTGGGCTCGAAACTCCACTCGTAGTAAGCTTTAGAAGGTATGACATGGGTGCCGAGATCGTCATTCTTGGATTTGCAGTGAATGGTGAGGTTTGTACCAAACCCTAACACGTTGGTAATCCGAACAGTCGTTTTTCCGGACACGATCGATGCTTCCCATAGAACTATATACAACAATGCGATGACTATGATCTTTTGCAGATAATGCTGTTGTTTGTAGTAGGCAAATGAAGAACTCATGCTATATAACGTGGTTTGGTTTTTTTGTTTTGTTGAAGTGAAATGGAGATTTGGGTAGAAGAGAATGTGTCTTATTTAAATAGGGTTTTAGAGGTGAATAGAAGTCCTCTCAATTGAAGCTAGCTTTTGGCCCTAAAAGAAATTAGGGTGAATTGGGTGATTCAACGGTAAGACCGCATTTACACAAATTCCAATCATATACAATAGAGAGAAAATAGATTGAAGGCCACACATATTAATAAAAATAAGACAATAATACTATTTTGTTTAAATCACTAGCCGTATACACCTCTCATCTCTCAAAGGGGAATGTGGAGTGAGTCAAGTCTCGTAGTGGCATTTGTAGGCCATTCATTGGTAATTACCATGTAAGACAGGACAGTGGTACTGTAATATGTGTCTGGTGATAAATGATGGAGTGTTTTAAGGGATCCCAAACTACCATCAATTAAAAAAAATAATAATAATAATAAAATAAAAAAAATAAAAAACCAACAAATACATGCCTCATTTACATGTAAAACGATTTAAAGGCTGAAGAGTCTAATGACAGCAGCGCCCTATTCATATTCAAAAATTAGAAGAAAAATAGATTAAAAGTAGTTTTTCATCATCTCAAACACCACAAAAAAGCTTTAGGCCAGATTCATGAGCATTTTGTCCTTTCTCTGTTTTCAAGAATCTGAGATATTCCAAATATTGAAGTGTAAGGGGTGTGTTCTTCATCCACTAGCTCGGTTGGGACTTTTACAATGTAGCCTTCTTTAGGGGTCACAAAGAGCCCCAATGAATACCTCTTTTCATTTTCAGTTATCACAACCCGACGAAGCGGAGCGTGCACATGCCCATTCGTCCATGCCTGCATATTTATAGAATTTAGAGTTTTAAGAAATGTCATGATCGTGGTGTCAACATGCAAGTGGAGCAAGTGAAGAGACTAATGTGGAAAGAATCTCCGGGCATGACAATGAAATTGTCCGGCGAGGATTTCACAGTGATCCACTTTCCATCTTTGTTTTGCGCCTCTAATCCATCTACCTGATTAAGCTGATACAATATGGTCAAAAAGTTGGGATCAGTGTGGGGTGTCATCATAAGCTTGCTCTCCATAGTTTCGGTACCTTTATACTTCATGACTCGAAGAATGCATCAGGTCGAATCTGTGCTCCTCAAGGTATTTCTCAACACCAAAGCTCTCCAAAATCATCCTCGTTTGATCTAATTTAGATAGTTGCTTTGAGAAGGACGGTACTGTTTTTCTGCCAAATGAAGAGTATCTGGTCAAAACTAATCTTCTTATTTTTGTTGATATAAATAACTATATTTTACACTTCTTATAAAAGACGGTCTCACTTCAGTGAGAGCTCATGACTCTTTTCATGGTAGCAGTACCCTTTATTTTAAAGGGATTATTACATATAAATGGGTTTAGGGCAAAATATTTATCCAAATATGAAGTCAAAGTTCCATATTTCTTTAAAATGGGTTTCACCAAAAAGCTGAGGTGGCACATGGAAAAATACTGTTTCATATTTTTGTTGCCCA